>NW_006535705.1:28304-41279 GCF_000186305.1 Python bivittatus | reverse complement strand
GACTCGTCCAAGCAGTCACTGCAGAGTCAGTAATGACTGAGCGCAGATAAAAAAAAAAAAAGAAAGAAAAAAACTTTCATTAGAAAAGTCCTTGGATGAACTCAAGGAGAAACTGGGCTCCAAAGATGTTAGAACCTTGGCAGCCTAACTTCACGCTGGATTTCTGCTGAAGCTGAAGCCCTTGAATTTTGAGCAAGCATAATATGTGATCGAAAGGTGAAGAAGATGATCATACTTCCTCAATGGACAGAACTCCTGAATGCAGAAGTGTTCCAGATAGAGGACAGAAGACTAGGCTGCAGCCAGGAGAAGATTTGGGCTGTTCAACAGATATTCTTCCCCTAGCAGTAGCCAGGGCCCATACTGGCATGGGATTCTCCTTGGCAGGCCCAAGCACACCAATCTCAGCTTGGGGCAGCATGTATGGTACACTGCCAGGGAGGAGAGGTATTCTCTGTTGGTTTGGACAGCAGAACAGAATGCTCTATTGTGAGCTACTTGAGCAAGCCAGAAAAAGGTAAGGGGATGGATTTACTCCAGTTTTAAGCAACCAATGCCAAGGTCTGGGCAGACATGGAAGTGGTTGTCCAGCAAACTCTCACCCCACAATCAGCATCCCAAGTTACAGTATTCTCTAAGCCAAACAACTTCCCATTGTTCATGCTTAAAGGATAGTAAGGGGTCTCACGGCTACCCTCTTACCTCACCCTCCAGACAGCTGGCAACAGCCTGCCCAACATCTTAAGACACCAATGCACCTGAGTTATACTCTGAGCCAGTCTCTCATTCACTAGAGCAAATCATACAGGGATGAATCCTTGGCTCACATAATCCAGAGAGATGCACACCAGGCAAGATCCATGTGGAATACCTGACTGTCCATTCAGTCCCTGAGCCACTGAGTGAGGCTCATACTGGAGAAGGCCTCAAATAGTTCACTCGTTGACTATCTTTTTCAGTCCCTGAGCAATGCCACTCAGTAAACCTGACATTGAGACTCCGTATGAGTATCTAGACCCTACACCATCTGTGTTGTACTGGGTTTCATCCACCACCTCTCACATGGGGTCAGCCCTTTGGGGTAGATTACATCAGGAAATAGACTCCAGAGGAAAACTAGAACTATTGAGATAGGCTATAGTAACATAATCTTGCAAGCCTGACTATGCTTTACCTCCTCTCCCTCTTATATCCTAGTGAATCAGGGTGGAGCTTGCCTGAGTCTCTTCCAAATACTATGATGTTTCCCAGGACTTATGGAACGTTTCAGCCCTCTTTGCTTACATAACAGTTCTTGCCTATTTCCTGTTCTTGGTTCCTATTGATGTTGAGATTCAGGTTGCTTTTCAACTTCAAGGCATGCTGAAATCTCCACAATCAGTAGGACAAAGAACATGTACATGGTGCATTTTGTTGCAAAAACATGATTTAACTTGTTGGTTTGATCTGTACGCTGCAGTTCTTCTGCCTCTTTAGCACTTAAAGGGTAAAAAGAAAAGTTGTTTTGCTCAGCAATAGAGTACGATTGACTCTTTTGTTGTGTGTGTAACTGAGTAGTGAGAATGCAAGCGTAGTTTACATTTAGGATGTAAATGATGGCTTTCTCCCTTCCTTCTAATGATCATCTTGGCCACCGGCTAGAAAGAAGGGTAAATCTTCAGGTGGATCATTAAATACTGAGAGTGAAACAGTCCATGTTTTTGCCTGTCTGCAAGAAGAGATTTAGGCATAGACACAATAGATTCAGAAGTAGTGGTTTGTTTTAATTACTTTTTAAACTTAACTGTTTATGTATTGCCTGGAATTAATTTAATAATTTAATACTTCTGCCAAGATGTCCTCCTGTTCTGGATGTGGTAATTGACTGACAAGGTGGTCTCTCATGCAATCAAAAACATGGACCCAACCTATTTTTCCTACCATTCCTTTCAATTAGAATACACATATCGCAGGACAAATGGTTGCTTTAAATTCAAGGAAGGCTGGGGCTAGGGCTACCAGAGCTGGGCTACAAAAATACGTATGTCCATTGGATGGCAATAAAAAGTTCAAGTTTTCTCTACCTCTTTACTGTCATCTGTGATTGTTCATATGCTTGTAGTCAAAGGTACTTATTCTGAAACCTATTTCCCATGACTGAAATGTCTGAACTGTTTCAGATGTTTATTTCCACTGAAGCATGTAATAGGTAAATTATTTCAGGTTTTGTTTGTGCCAAACCATTCCCAGACTGAAATGGCTCAACAGAACTTTTGAGAGGCATTGGTTTGTTTTGAAACAAAAGACATTTTCTGTTTTGTGTGCGCCTCTACTATAAATTATAATATGCCCAATTGCACAGTAGCTGGATTCATACAATATACTATGCTATGGTTAGCTTAACTATAATATATTGAATAAATCATAATAACTAAGCCCACATATCACTCTAAGTCAAGCAACTATATTAAGATTTAAGATTTTGTGTGACTCATAGGTCTGATAACATTATCCTCCAAGGGTGTATTGAATCCTCTTTAAAAGTCATTCAAGTTAGTGGCCGTCACTACATCTTCTGTTGTCTCCCTAATTTTATTATGGATTGTATGAACTAGCATTTTATTTGTCCTGATTCATATATCATATGGTAATTTTAGTTGATAAGAAACTTACACCTCAGCAAAATTTCATATAATCATCAGTTTCTCCTGCAAGATTAAAAAAATGCCCATTACTTTTGTAATACCAATATACCAGTTTAAGTTTTACATGATCATAAAGCTAAATGATTAACTTTGGTCTTCTAAACTAGACTTTCCAACCTCAACATTTTCTATCTGTATCGAAAGATACCTAACTATGCTGGTCCCTAAATATTTCTTTATATCATAACAATCAGGTTCTATATACTATATGAGAGGTAAATGGTAACTTCTTTATTCAGTGTTTTGCACAATACCTCTTTTAAGGATTCAGTTCAACCATCCTAACTGCACAACATCAGGGAAAAAGTATAACTTTTCCTCATGTGATTAATACAGTAGAGATAGCATAATCCAACATCTATTACAACTTCATTTGATATTTCTCAGATAATGTTGCTATAATGTATTAAGTATAAAGATCAAAATAACCAGCATGTATGTAACTGCCTGCCTAATCAACCAGACACATAATTAATGTTAACTACTGAAAAACAATTGTCTCCATGTATCTGGATTTTTACATTGTTAATAAACTGTTCTCCTATCCCCCTTAACCATTATGCTACCATATGATAAATGTGGGATTGCTGTAAAGTGATCCTATGCTTGCTTTCTCTTCTGGTAGCACCAAGTAAAAATATTGAAATATATATCTGATTTCAGAAGCTTTCAGTCTCAGAAAAGGTAATAAAACCAAAGTCAGAGCATTTGCAAGCTCTGTTTTAAGGTTGCTAAATTTTTCAGACTAAAGTCAGATACAAAAGCATCAAGCCTTTATTAGTTAGGTCCATTGAGTCATGTCTGACCCTTAACAATCATACTGCCAAATGCCAGTCATCACCCCTGGTTATAATCCTTATTTCTTCCAAGGATATTCCAGTGACCTCTTTACTTCAGCCCCTTCACCTTATCATCGCTGTTCCTTTCTTCTACTTCTCCCACCTTTGCCAAATACAGTATTTTTTTTTAGTTCATCAACTGTTTGCATTGCATCATCTGCTTTTATGAGAAGCCTGATATTAGATTTTCCAGCTGTTTCAAACATCATATGCCTCCTCATGTTCACTAGATGGTTCTTACCGGTTTCCTATATTAATAAGTGTCAGGCTTGCCTTGATCCTTGTTTCCTCTTCTTTCTTTCACCAATCCACAATGATACATTGCCCAGGACAGCTCAGCAAACTAAGGTGGACGAATCTGTGTGCCTGTTGTCTGAAATAAAAGCCTGTGTATAATGCCTTAGACGGGCCTTACAACTCCTGGCTTCCTCACTCCTCACACTAGGGAAGAAGCCTCACAAAGGTTTGTACCCAGAAATTTTAAAGTAGTAGATTACTATTTTGAGAGTCCAAGTTGAGCAGGCTGCAGCTACCAAAATAAGTTCTAGTACATTTACATCCTTCTCCCCCGCCCCCCCTCCATTCAAGTATCTATTTCATTGCTGCTAATTGCCTCTCCACAACAGGCATATATCTGGAAGTACTATAGACTTTATTCGCCAATACTATAGGCACAGGGGCTGCAATTCGGAAGCTGCGAACTCGCAGTGCTAAGGCTAAACAGAACTGTTACGTAAACACTGAGCAGGTGTCTCCAATTCTCAAGGCTCTGACAGGAACAACCAAAAATCCATTGACTTGAAAAGATGGGAGGAAAAGGCCTAGAATCTAAACCATGGAATGACTATGAATACATACACACACACACACTTTAGTATGCATGTGTGTGTGTGTAGGTATATATATGTGTATGCGCATGAGTGTGTGTGTGTGTGTGTATATATATATATATATATACACACACACACATATATATATATATTGATTTCAGTATTCTGCAGTAGGAAAATTTCTTGCTTATATATGACTTTTTTCCTCTTCTTTAATAAGGCAACTTATCTAGCCATGCTCACATCAGCTGTGTAAGTATGTGTATCAGATCAGAAATACAGCAATTAGCAAAATGTTAAAAACCCCTCTACTTCTGCACAAACTGGAAAGTGTTTTTCTTTGAATTAGAATGGTGTTCCCTTGCTGGCTATTATCATTATAAATATACTTTATCCCTAAGAACCAACCATGCAATTAATGTCATGTTTAATATCCACAGACAATACACAGCTCTTATATTTATATACTGATATAGACTAGGCTTAGGCATCACACTGAACCAAAGTAAATTTTGTCTGTTTAATTTAAAATGTTATATACCACCATCACTGTTATTAAATTAATATAAAATAATAACAACAACTCTACTGGATTAGACCAGCGGCCCATTTAGTACAGCATTCTATTCACACAATGGCCAACCAGAGTGAAACAAGAATTTCACAAACTTAGGAGAGTGATAGATCTCTTCCTTTTACTATTTCTCCTTGATTGATGATGATTACATGCTATCAAATTTGTGTCCACCCTTAGCGACCAGATAGATAGGTTTTCTCCAGGATCATCTATCTTCAACAGGGTCCTTCAGACCTTCCAATACTGCACCCATTGCTGATGTAACTGAGTCCATCCACCTTGCTGTTGGTTGTCCTCTTTTTCTCTTCCTTCCATCTTTCCCAGCTTCAATAATGCTTAGAGCCTGGACATTTGTAACTCTGGACTGCTTTGTTCTATGATCCATTTGTTTGTTTTCTTGGCTATCCATGGTATTCTCAGAAGTTTTCTCCAACACCAAATTCAAAAGCATAAATACTCTTTCTATCCTGCTTCTTCAAAGTCCAATTTTTGCTTCCATAGGATGTCACAGGGAAAACTACTGCCCACACAATTTTGATCTTTGTAGGTACAGACATACCCTGGCATCTGAATATGATGAATTCTTTTCCAAGGCCTTCATTGCTACTCTGCCAAGTGCTATTCTGCAACATATTTCTTGATCGTTGATTTCTTTAATGTTGATAGTTGATCCTAAAAGGCAGAAGCTACCTACCACTTCAGTGAATTGATTCACTGTTATTTATATTTATTTTATATTTCAAATTTGTCACTGCCCATCTCACTGTGGGGTGACTCTGAGTGGTTTACAGTAAAAACAGAATAAACATTAATTGCAATAGATGAATATTAATTAATTAATTAAAATACGCTAAAAAACAAAACTTCCTTTATGATACTTCCAAGAGGCAGATGTTAATTAGGTGTTAATAACTCAGGGAGCATCGTCAAGGCGCCATCCATCCACAGGGTTGACTATAGCTTTCCTTGCCCCACACCAGTTGGCAGCACCAAATCTTCAATTCCCTCTGAAAAATTGGGACGGTAGGAGCCTGCCTCACCTCTGGGGGGAGAGTATTCCATAGGGCGGGGGCAATGGCAAAGAAGGCTCTCCTCCTAGGACCCACCAGTCTAGATTCTCTCACTGGCAGGATCCGCCACATGCCTTCTCTGCCGGACTGGGTTGGGACAGGTCGATATAATGGGGGTGAGATGGTCCCTCAGGTAACCTGGACCCATGCCATGTAGGGCTTTAGAGGTGATAACCAACACCTTGAATTGGACCCGGAAACAAACTGGAATGCAACGCAGCTCCTGCAGCAAAGGTATTACATGTGCCATCCTTGGGACATCCAAGATTGCCCATGCGGGTGCATTTTGAACCAACTATAGTTTCTGGATACTCTTCAAGGGTAGCCCCATGTAAAGTGCATTGCAATAGTCTAAACGAGAGATGACCAGGGTGTGAGTGGCAGACCAGAGGGACTCCTGATCCAGGAAGGTGATAATTAATTGTTAAATTAATAAACGTTAATCTTAGATTGGTTGCTGTACTTATCGTTATTATTTGATCTTTTTTATATTTAATCTTAGTCCCACTTTTTTACTGTACTCTTTGATTTTCATTACTAGTTTCCAGATCATTTTCATTTTCAACTATCAGAGTACTGTCATCAGCATAGCACAGATTATTGATGTTCCTTTCTCCAATTTTAAAACCATACTCATCTCCTTCCAATCCAACTTCTCTCAGTATTTATTCCACATATAAGTTGAATAAATAAGAGAAAAGTATACAGCCTTGTCTCACTCCTTTGTTGACCTGGATCCAGTCCGTTTTGCCATGTTCTGTTGGGACCATTGCTTCCTGACTTGTGTATGGGTTTTGCCAATGAGATGTTCTGGGATTCCCATTTTCCTAAGCACATTCTACAATTTGGCATGGTCAACACAATCAAAGGCCTTTCTTTCACCAGTGAAACATATACTGATTTCTTTTTGATATTCTTTAGTTTTCTCAATTATTCAACATGCATTAGCAATAACGTCTGTTGTTCCTCAGCTTTTTTTAAAGCCATCTCCCTTTCCATGTATGGTTCTAATCTGCATGGGATAATCCTAAACATTATTTTGCTGGCATGTGAAATTAAGGATATTGTACAATAGTTTGCATATTCTGCTAAGTCTCTTTTCTTTTGATATTGGTATGTAAACTGTATTCTTCCAAATCTGTTGGCCACCATGTCATACTCCAGATCTGCTGACATAATTTGGTTAAAATCTTTATAGATTCTTCTGTTGCTTGCTGTATTTCTGTAGATATTCCATAAATTCCTGAAGCGTTTGGACTTGTGTGCTGATTTAATTTCATCTTGTAATACTGGACGTTCTTGTAAGTAGTGAGTATCTTCTGAGGTATCTTGGATGTTGACATAGATACTCCTTCCATTTCTGTCTGATCTTTGAATCAGTTACTATATGTCCACTGACATCCTTTAGCATACCAATTTGAAGTTGGAACCTTCTTTTGAGTTCAGAGATCTTTTGAGACTTTTCTTGTTTTTCCATGTCTGTTTCTATCTTCAATGCCTTTATATATGTTGTTGCAATACTGCTTCCTGTCTCTTTTAAACGTGCTCTGAAATTCTTGACAGTCCTTCCCAAGATCTTTGTCTTTCTTGCTTTGGCTTCTCTTCTTTTCTTGGTAATTTCCACTGCTTGTTCTGACATCCAGTTTGCTTTTTCTGTTTTTTGGTCTTGGCTGTCTCTTTTTACATTCATCATGAACAACTTCAAAGAAGTTGTTCAACAGTACCTCTGATTCCTTATAAATGAGGTTCAGGAGTTCAAACTGATTCCTAATGTTCTCCTTGAAAATGGTGGGTATATGCACAAATCATAGTGTCGAAACAGGTTGGCTTTGTTCCTCCACTTTAGCTTGACTTGGAACATCCATATGAGCAGTTTGTGGTTTGTTCCACTGTCAGTCCCTGGCTACATCTTTACTGTTATAACTGTGCTCTTCCATCTCCTTGTACCAAAGATATAGTAAATTTGATTTTTTTAACTTCATCTGGTGATATGTGTGTGTGTGTGTGCGCGTGCATGTGTATCATTTTGATTGTTGGAAGACTGTGTTAGCAACAAAATCATTGGATTGGCAAAAATTGATAAGAAGTTTTCTTGCTTTGTATCTGTTTCCTAGGCCATATAGTCCAACTGTTTTCCTCCTTAATATTTCCAACTTTGGAATTCCAGTCTCCAATCACACATAGCACATCTTGCTTACATGTTCTGTTGATTTCAGATTAAACTTGACACAAAACCCATCAATATCCTCTTCTTCTGCATCAATGGTTGGAGCCTAAACCTGGATAATTGCCACATTAAAGGATAGTCTGTGAAATGTAATTGACATTATTCAGTCCTTGATTGACCTATATCCAGATACTCTCCTTGCTATATCCTTCCAATGAAAGTATCACCATTCATTCTTTGTTTTTCTTGTCCTGAGTATTATATAGTATGTTCTTCTAACTGAAAGTCCAATTCTAGTCATTTCAATTTACTGATGCCTATGATGTCAATGTGTAGACAATTCATTTCATTTTTCACTTATTTTCACACTTCTTACATTCCAGGTTTCCACTGTAATTCTGTCCTTGCAGCTTTGGATTTTCTTTTTCTGTATGGCAACAGGAAAAGACATCCCAAAGGCTTTAATCTAGTCAAGTTATAAACACCATTAGTACTGCAAAGATTCTGAGCTCTTCCTTAATAGCATGTTGAGTGCCATATAACCTGAGGGGCCCATCATCTAGCATTATATTGTCTATCATTTTATACTATCTATCCATGTGGTTTTCTTGGTAAAAATACAGGAGTGGCTTACCACTGCCTTCTTCTGCACAGCATGAAATGATGCCTTTGCAACTGTCGCTAACACAATCATCTGCCTCCAGCATCTTCCTATATTGCTGTGCCCAATATAGGTGACTGCTTACTTTAACTGGGCAGCTGAGATGATCTTCACACCTTGTGTGACCATGCTCAGATTATATATTATTGTCAAGAACATTCCAGGTGTTCTTTGTTCATCTCTCCTAGGAGCGCACACACACACACACCCTGCCACAATGGGGGAGCATAACAGAACTAGCAGTCTGGTAAACAGGCATCAAAATTCAATAGCCACATCTGAGACCAAGTGAAATCTGCAGTTCAGCTATGTGTTATATAAAGAAGTACTTTACTTGTCTTGGTCCTAAATCTTTATTTAATTTTAATGGATAACCCCACTGACTTATCACAATGTGCAAATCCAGTCATAACCTAATGTTCAAATAAACTAGTACAGTTCTATATGATAAAGACTATTTCTCAATTCCAGTTTGGTAGCCTCCCATTATTTTCCATAGTCCAAATGGAGAAAAGTAAGCTAACCAGCTCTAATCTTTATGCTAATTTGTTCCATCTAGCAATAGATTCCAACACATAATTATTTTGGTAGGGCTACAGCTGTTTATAATATATCCCTACCTATCCCATTAACTCACAAGTAGT
This sequence comes from Python bivittatus, assembly GCF_000186305.1. Next base: position 31,807 of record NW_006535705.1, on the reverse strand, counting down.
TTAAAACACCTTTTAAGCATGAACACATAACCAGAAACTAAAAGGCAAACTTTCAAAAGCTTCGGATGTCAGCCCAGTGCTAAATTATTTTTCTTGGCCCAGTTCCTTTTTTGCCCTAGTCCCACCTACTCTTTAAAAATTGCTACTGGGATGCCTTTAAAATTCATGTGCACCTTTCAACTGAAAAAAATGTATACACCTGTGTTAAAGTAAGTACCAAGCTTGGATATTTTAACAGTTTCTAATACTGAACACTACTTCTCATCCAACAAATATCGAATACCCCTCAAAATAGATGTTCAATGGATATTTAAACAACTTATTTTTCTGCCTTAAGGATATAGATCTTAACATTATTGAAAACAGAAAATAAATAAAACTTTGGAATACCCCAGCAGCTAGGCCATCTCCCAAATACTATAGTTTTAAACTATCTAATTTAGCTTTTCTGATTAAAGTTAAGATTCAGTAGATAAAGCAGTCATGCCAATTGACACATTTTAGAGCAAAAGCCATTCCTACCATAAATCTAAAGATAACATATAAGCATACACTATTCAATACTTCTGTTGGTCTATTGGGACAAGCTACCACTCAGACACTTCTCCCCTATCTATCAACAGCTACACACTTATTAATGGCTATTCATCCTGCAGCTAACAGGAGGGACATATACCTAAGCTTATTGGCATGCTGAGACTAACTATATTTTGTAGCCTTGTTAACCCACAGGGATTTTATTAAATTAAGAATAAGATGTATATATAAAAAAGCAAATGTAAAAGTCTCTGCTATTTAAAAATAAAAAGCAAAAATAAAATGATGTTGAACAAATGAATTAGCCCAACAAAAAGATTCTCCCTGGTATGAGCAAAGAAGAATAGCTTTATACTACAATACTGACAGTCTGAAATCAAAAAATAAAAGCATGCAAACAGTTTATGTAATCCAAAGTCCAGGCAACCAGTAGCACTCCTCCTTAGTTACCATCCTCAGCTAAGCAAGAGCCCAACAAGTAGCAGCTGTTCTGCAAGTCAGCAGGCTAGTCACTTTAAAAAAAGAAATAACTCAAAGTATGTCACTGCTGGTAAACACTGTAAATTCCACATTCATTTTTGTTGCTGTTTTTCACTGATTAGATGATTACTTAGAGTGCCACTATCTGCAAAGTCAATCAGTTTCTTTTCGTTAAAGTAGCTGTCATATTTTAGGTAAGTTTGTATATGGATCTAAATAGCATTTGGAAAGCTAATAAGTAGTGAAAAGATGATGTATATTACTACGTAACACCTACTGGGAAAGTCCTTCCAATTAGTACTTCTTCAAAGAAAAGAATGGGCATCACGATGGGTATCTCAAGTCTTGCCTTGTTCAATCTACTTTCCAAATTCATGGAGAGGAATGCAGATAAGGGAAAGAATGGTAATTGTCCCCTGGGGTTAGACTTGCCCCCAGTTATATAAATATATGCAAAATTCTTGTTTTCAATAAAGTTAACATTATACTATTCAGCTAACTAAGGTGAAATCGCTTATGGTTAAATGGTCAATGGATAGATGGTAAATTTCAGGGACCCAACTGCAGGCCCTTCAGCCCCTCCCTCTTATATCAGTGAGGTAACAGCTTCCATATATCACCCCATTGGCCTGTGGCAAAACCTGATGCAGGGGAGCCATTACAGGGCAAGCCACAGCCGTGGCCACCATAGTTTCGACTGTTTGGAAATCTTTTTCTTTTCTCACTGTAAAGCTGGCAATAGCCTATTGTTTAAAACAAATAAACAAAAAACAAAAAACCTTACCGTCAAAATCAAACTTTATTTTGCTCCTGCTGATCTATGTACCATCGGTATTTTTATGAACAAGAAGCTCTCTACATCTGAATAGCGCCACATTTTACATTTCTATTATGGCAACAAATTATGTATGGATAATTAATAAAATAATAAATGGGAAATTTCCCATTCAATCTGATACTGGAGTGTGCTGACTGGGTGTCCTTCACATCCTATTGATCAAGCATTTTCATCTAGCAGGACCCAAGAAGGAGACCTTCTCCATTGTGGCACCTGCCCTCTGGAATGGTGTCCCCCCGAGATCTGGATGGTTCCTATCCTGATGTCTTTCAGGAAACTACTAGAGAGCTGGCTATTCTCCCAGGCTTTGGGGCACGGTGAAGGTTGAGCCCCTGTCAGATGGGTTTCTTGGGTTAATATGTTGTCTTTGAGCCGCTTATGTTTTTTTGTCTTTTTTTACTTAATTATAAGCTGCCCAGAATGTTGGGAGTCAGGCAGCCTATAAATTGCATGTATTTATCTATAAATAAACAAATGTAAATAATATCTGCCATATTAAAACCACGTGGATAAGAGACATAGCATTGTATTAAAGTGCATGAAAAAAATATTCAAAGAATACATGCAATTGTATTTAGATAATCTTTAGGATAATAAGCAAAAAAGGAACAAGTAATATGCAGAGCTAATAAGAATTAACACTTTTAAACAAACTATCATATACAACTATGCCTTTTCCAATGTTCCCTCTAAGTTTTGGTGGTCTGTGTGCCCAACAAATTTATTTTGTGCAATATTTTTGAAGCAGAATTCCAATGTGTACGCTGTGAGATGAATCTACACTAACAAGTATAATGCAATTATTAAACACACTTTATAGATTTTTTAAATATTTTATTTGCAATGAAAATAATTTTACAACATGAAACTACAAAGGACACAAAATATATTCTTATATGCTAAACTTTTATACAGCCTATTTCATGGTCCTGGGTGAAAAAACATAGAGAGAAAGGCTAACATACTTTATAGTTTTTCCCTATGATATTTGGCATCTGCCTATGCAGAATAAACTCTATTCAGATCTATTAATCCTCCATTAAGCTGAAAACTCTTAACCTACATCACCAGATTCAAATGATCTAGTTGTAAATAAATCTGTAATTTGATTTTTTTGAGTGTTCATTAAACTGCAGCAATGCTTTCAATGTACACTGGATGTTAGGTATGTTCCTCTAAAATCCATTAACTGTGCCAAATCTTCAAACTGTTCTATCTGATATGCAAATGTCACCAAACCAGATAACTTGACACAAATTTCCTTTTGATCTTTTTTACCTATTGTAAACGTGATGCTAGGGTACTGATTGACTATAGCAGTATTTTCAGTAAAAAAGTCTTTGCATTTTGAACACAGAATCTTGATCTGTTCAATTCCAAACTGAAATCACACTATGCTACTGATGGACTCAACTCCTGAACTTCATCTTCTGGTAACATATCTGCGAATGGGCACACAGAATGTTTATGAAAGTAATTATGAAACCAGTATCCACTTTTTTTTTCTTGAGAGCTCATATCTAGAAGAGCCTTAACCAAGGTTCTGCCTTCTGATCTTGTTCTATTTACGGCATGCAAGAAAGAAATGCTTTAGGGTACAGTATTGTGCAAAAGTTTTAGGAAGGTGTGAAAAAATGCTGTAAAGTAA
>NW_006535704.1:103542-117166 GCF_000186305.1 Python bivittatus | reverse complement strand
CTCTCTCTCTCTCTCTGCATGTCTGTATGTGTGTGTGTGTGTGTGTGTGTGTGTGTGTATGTATGCTCCCCGGTTTATTACAATCGATGGCTGGATTTAACTGCTCTCCCTATAGGAATTGCGCCAGTGCCTCAGGTTCCAATTTTTCACTGCAGCTGGTAGTTCTGCTGAAATCTGGACCTTCAGAGCAACCTGGTCACTTCCCCAAATATTGCGAGACAAAGTGCAGATACTTAAAACAGGGGAACCTGCTCTTTTTTATGCCCCTTGGAAGTCTTTGAGGGACCTACATTACATAAATGCAGAAGTTAAACAGCCAAGATGCAACCTTACTTAAGGCCTTACTAGGTAAGCATCAGTCCCCCATCTAACAAGAACAGTCCAAGATTATGCAGGAAACGTATAGGAGTTCTTCATAAGCATGTAACCTGTGTGCACGAGCTCACCAATAACCTCTCAGATAATTAGTTACAGGCAAGTTCCTCCTGATTAATTTTTATTAGCTTTATATGTTCAGATGACAGGTTTCTTAGACCATCATATTTCTTTTAAGGTCAAGAAGACCCGGAGGAGTCTTTTAAGAAGACCTGGAGGAGCTCCCTGATGGAGTTTGCTCTCCCCAGTACTTTTTCCATCTCTCTTTTTTACCTGTTGGGAGGGGAAGAAGCTTGAAAAGGCCTACATTTTGGTTTGAATGCAGTGAGGGGCTGGGTGAAAATAAGCAAACCATGGTTCAGTCCAAACAAACAAGACAGAGGCCTCAGTGATCAGTAGGAAATCTACTTAAGGAATTCAGGGTGCAACCTGTGCTGCTGCCGCCCCCGAAAGATCCGGTATGTGGATCCGGTGGTCCTAGGATCACCGCTTCTTTTGGAAAGTCGAGGGGAAGCAATGGTACTCACTCTTGGGGAAGGATTAGATTGTCATTCAAACGGTGAAACGTCGTATGCGGGGCTTTCCTTGAAAAGCGCTGGAGAAATTTTCAGACGGTGCAAAACATGGCAGTGGGTTTCCATCAGAAACAGCTTTACTGGTTTTGAGTTTGCTTTGAGGCGCAAGTCAAATGCAGCTTCTGACTTCCAACGAGGGCCCGCTTCCCCTATGGCTCTGCTGTGCTGAATTCCCCATTCGCGGCAGGGACAAGACGTGGCCTTTCAGAGTGTCTCCTTCACCACGTCTAAGCCTCTTCTTCAGCTCCTTGTTTCTATGGGGCAGGCTCATTTTCTGCTCCTGGTTATTTGTGGTCTTATGAGATGTTTGCTGCATTTTATTGTATGTCTGTCAGTGTGCCCAGTGGGCAGCGGGTGCCCTGGACACATTTAGCAAGCCACGTGGGTGGAAGAGAAGGTGTGTATACAGAATATAATTTGTTTGGTGGCCTTTACAGCGAATCCCTGTGGCCCATTGAGGCAAGAGATGCTGCCATTGCCAACCACTGCTTCACCTGCGCCATCAACCGTGTGGGGACGGTAAGGCTCTCATTTCTCCTTGGCCGAGGATTGGGGCTCGGAAACTGTCACTTTAAAGAAAATAGTCTTTGCAACATTATAGTATTGCATAAAGTATGTAATTCCCCCATTGAGGAGCGTGGGGGAGAGGGGCTCATGCCAGGAATCAACCTTAAGCCAGTCTTAAGCGCTTTGTTAACAATATTGTGGTTAAAAGTCTATTTCTGTAAAACAGTCCTGTGCTAAATACAGAGCAGTGCACATGAAACATAGTTAAATTTAAGAAACGAAAGCAAAATTCTATAGGTGAAAAATATTTAATAAAGGCTTGATTCAGAATAGGTAGAGACATCCGTGTGTATGCTTAAGTCTGTAAGGCGTGCATGTGGGGAACATTCACAGTCCCTTTGTGCTTCTTCCCAGGCGCATCATTCTCACCATTTCTTGGGGGGTGGGGAGGACAGAACTAGAGGAGGACAAACTGCTCAGGACCCTGAGCAAAAGGGCTGCTCAGTTTTGGCTCTTCTCCCCTTTACACTCCTTCCAAGAAACTTCAGGAGGGGCAAAAGATTAAAGCTGGGGATTGAATCTCTGAGGGGCAGTAGGTGGCCACGGCCTCACTGGAATGGCATGGAAAGGCTCCCCAGTTCCTTCACTTGGGCAAGCTTCCTGGTGATGAGAACGCGGGCGCTTGCTTCAGGAGTCACCGGTGAGAGCACAGCGGAGTGTCACCAGCAGGACATGAGGCAGAATCCTACCAGGCCAAGGGTGTCCTGCGCCGTGATCGCCAGGCCTCCTTCTTGGAATTTCACAGGAGGATTAGAGATGCTCTGAGCTCATTGCTTGCTTCCCATGTTCTCCCGCTGATGCTTTCATCTTTTTTCTCAGCACCACAAACACAACAGTGCTTGTGAGCAAATCCGAGGAGGGTTGCTCTTGTTTCCATCTTCCTGGATGTGAGCATCCTACACCCAGCTGCTGGGGCAGGATTAGGCCAGGCATGGGATGCTGGCACGGGGGCTCTTCTTCAGCGGCCTTGCCCGCGGTGACCTCTTGCCTTGCCTCACCTTTCTCTTTTCCCAGGGTGTTGAACCCCTCTCCCTTGCGGAGAAGGTCGCCCCATAGGAGGCCATGAAGCTAGGCCAGCTGGGTGCCAGGATCTCTGCGCTGCCCCTCGAAAGAGCCATTCTTGGAGGAAGGGAAGGGGGCACCAGGCGAGGGCAACTTGGTCCCGGCCAAGTGGCTGTCCCAGGGGCCTTTGGGGTGAGGGCAAAGGAGGCCCAGCTCCAAGCTCTGGATGGCTCAGCTTTGACCGACCATCCTGGCCTGCAGGTGCCCAGCTGGATGCTTGTCTTGCTGGGAGGTGCTCACACCGTTCATGACTTTAGGGGGTCACGGCACCTGCTCAGTGTGTCTTTCGGTATGCAGACTTATTTTATCTCCTGTAGTGCAAACTCTTTCTTGCAACTGAACCAGTTTTTAATCTTAATCTTAGAATAAAAGTGACTAATCAATCATTTGGAGGGAGGGGGGCATCTGTTAAACGCTTGGCTGCCGTCCCCATTTTCTTTCTGCATTTCTCCACAGGATTGCTTTGGGAGAAGCATGTAGCTTTTCAGTAGGCATTTGAATCAGGACATCAGCTAGCTGGGGGATCTAATCTGGTCCAGTGGGGAAAGTGGCTAGAGACGGCCTTGCACTTGTTTTTTAGAGCTTGGACCTGCATTACACGCACACACACGCACACACACACTGTTGCAAAAATGGCGTTCAGAAGCTCCGCCTCCAAATGCTAGGAGAGAACGTGGGGAGATGCTCCCATTGGAGAAAGTGCAGGACACCCAGGGGTGGCAGCCCTTTGCGCAGCGGAGGAGAGAGCAAACAAGCCCTTGCAAGGCGAATGCTGGAGACGCCGAGGGAGGGGACGGGGCTTCCTTTGGGGCTCCAGTCTCCTCAGACCCTGAAATCACCTCCACTACAGAGACGGGCCGCGTTGGCTCAGCTGTTCTGGCCCTTCGGCCCTCCCCTCCCTGACTGGCAGGTTTAGGCGTCCCACTCCTTGAGAGCAGGAGCTCCTCTGCCTCCCACCCGGCCCAGATCTCCATCGGGAAGTGAGCCGTATCAAGACTGTCCTCTCTGGAGGGCTGAACAGAGAAGTCCAGGAACAGTTTCTTCCACCTCTGCCATCAGCTTGAGCTTCCTCTTCCTTTCCTTCCTGGGGGCGGTCATTGGACACTGAGCCTGAAAATGCCCCCTCCCGGTGTGGAGACGTGCTGCGAGGAGGCTGGCCTTTGCCTTCCCAACTCCGGTTCTGCTTTTTGCCCCAGTGGGGGCTCCTCCCCTGGAGGCTCCAGGCCCCTCCATGCTACCCCGGCCCGTCATGGCGGGTGGGACAGGTACGGGTCTGTCTGCTGCCCACCTTCCTTCCTCAGAGCCAATAGGCAACTTGAGAAAATAAATGCTTGAAGGGCAGGCAGGGGCTGTTGGGTTTACAATGATTGTTAGCTAACGTGGCCTGTTCTGCTCCACGTTGTTCCTCCTGTTTCATTAGAATAAGGGGGAACCTGGTGTGCCTTTTCTTCATTTTGTACCACTTGGCTTCTTACAGGAAGTTTACCCAAACCCGTTTACATCTGGAGATGGAGAACCCGGTGCGTATGGCTTCTTCCTTTCGGGTGGAGGGATGCTGGCTGGCAATCTGCAGGAGCTCCTCCCCATTTGTCTCCCCCAGGTCTTTGAGGGCTGAAATCCTGGGCACTGCCCTCCCTCCACCTGCCTTTCCTTCCTAAGAAAGTGATATTGATGGGTTAGAGAAGTAGCTTGGAAACAACAATGGAAATACATTAGGTTATAAATATAAAGTTCTTTACTGAGGAAAAAGAAGTCAGATGCATTATGGCTTGGTAAAGTAAGCGCAAAAAGAATCTAGAATTGTAACTGATCATGACCTGATCATGACCTGGAAGTAGAAGTGCATGGTAGTTGTCAGAACATGGAAAATCATAATTTTACTCCGCTCTCCACTGACTAACTGTGGCCAGTTCTGGGCATCGGAGTTTTGAGAAGGATTCAGAGAAACTGGAGGGGCTTCTGTGAAGGACAATATGATGAACAGGCAACTAAGAAATGTGATAGGAGAACAGATTGGGAGAACCAGTGTAACGTTAGGGTGAAGGTGTCGGAGTGGGAGTGGGGAGAGCAGGTTCGAGTCCATCCTCAGCTGTGGAAACTCACTCAGTGGCTCTCTCTGCCCAACCTACCTTGTAAGGACATTGTAGGAGAATTTGGGGAAGGGAATGCTACTTACACCCCTTGAGCTGAAGAAATCAGACATAAATCTAATGGATGGTCAGATAGATGGGTTGATAGAGCCCTGAGAAAAGATTACTGAAGAGAGGATGACAGCACTCAAGTACTGCAGCTGGAAAGTCAAGATGTCCGTCTCATGCCAGAGGGCAGGATTAATGGATTTAAGTGACAGGAAGGCTGATTCTTTCTCAAGAGCACTTGATAGCTGTGGCCTCTCTTCATCTTCCCTCTGAGGTGCTTTAATTTGGATGCCAGCTGGGCAAGGGGATGACTAAGTGGGTTTAAATATCTCGGTCACATGAAATCTTCACACTCTACTGCGTTGGATCTCTGGCTATATTAAAAGCATCCTTTTCTTTCTTTATTAATTTATGAAGCCCATCATGACTTGGGCTATTTTTATGGCTCAAGTTATGTAGCCGCTCCAAATGGAAGTCGGACCCCAGGACTGTCACGAACCCACGATGGGCTTTTGGTGGCAGAGATGGATCTAAATCTTTGCAGACAAGTTAGCGATAAATGGAATTTTAAGGTAAGTATTTTTTCCATCTTTCTAAACTGTTCAATGTGTATTTCTGATCTGGGAGTTTTGAAGTCTGCTGGCTTCTATTTTCCTGAATATAATCTTTTATATATGTGTTCTGGAGAAACACATCTGTTCTGGGAAGGTTAACATTTTGCAGGATCTGCAAAATACGGTATCACCAACAATTGGAAAATAATACATTACTCTTTCTCGCTAAGGGAACCAGACTGTTACAGGATGTGTGTTGTCTAGATTGGGGAAATACATTCATTGTCGTCATCATTTTGAAATGTTGTAAAACCTTCCTTTTGAAAAAATAATTCACTGAATAATAGTTGTGAATAATTCCATCACAATAACCCCAGCAAGTCATATTTCTCACTCCCTAAAGAATCATCTAAGAAGATGGAGATATTTTCAAGTACTGCCCACCATATTACTTATTTAAGAACAGTGCAGATGAACAGAACCTCCAGACTATCTCCACATTGCTAGTGTTGAACTCGAGGGGGGAAAATGTGCATCTAATTCAAGGGATTAGATGCACAGCTTATGCGGCTACTGGATCGATCACTGTAATTAGAGCCTTGAGCAGCTTCTGTAGCCCAGAATAACCTACCAGTTTCAGCTTTAGGGGTGAGCTGCTTAGCTGGTAGTGGTTCATCCTCCTGTGGCCATCATGCATTACTATCACTCATTATCTTTGAAGAAGGTCCAGAACCTTCACCAGATACAAAATACAGTGGGGCAAAAAAGTATTTAGTCAGCCACCAATTGTGCAAGTTCTCCCACTTAACGTTTTGGTCTAAACTCAACTTGTCGTGTTTGGAGGAGAGAGAATGCTGAGTTTTTTGGTCTAAACTCAACTTGTCGTGTTTGGAGGAGAGAGAATGCTGAGTTTTTTGGTCTAAACTCAACTTGTCGTGTTTGGAGGAGAGAGAATGCTGAGTTTTTTGGTCTAAACTCAACTTGTCGTGTTTGGAGGAGAGAGAATGCTGAGTTTTTTGGTCTAAACTCAACTTGTCGTGTTTGGAGGAGAGAGAATGCTGAGTTTTTTGGTCTAAACTCAACTTGTCGTGTTTGGAGGAGAGAGAATGCTGAGTTTTTTGGTCTAAACTCAACTTGTCGTGTTTGGAGGAGAGAGAATGCTGAGTTTTTTGGTCTAAACTCAACTTGTCGTGTTTGGAGGAGAGAGAATGCTGAGTTTTTTGGTCTAAACTCAACTTGTCGTGTTTGGAGGAGAGAGAATGCTGAGTTTTTTGGTCTAAACTCAACTTGTCGTGTTTGGAGGAGAGAGAATGCTGAGTTTTTTGGTCTAAACTCAACTTGTCGTGTTTGGAGGAGAGAGAATGCTGAGTTTTTTGGTCTAAACTCAACTTGTCGTGTTTGGAGGAGAGAGAATGCTGAGTTTTTTGGTCTAAACTCAACTTGTCGTGTTTGGAGGAGAGAGAATGCTGAGTTTTTTCCCCCCCATTTTGTCTCTCATAGTTGAGGTATACCTATGATGGACATTACAGGCCTCTCTCATCTTTTTAAGTGGGAGAACTTGCACAATTGGTGGCTGACTAAATACTTTTTTGCCCCACTGTGTCTGTGAGGGTTCCATGAATTACAACCAGGTCTTGCTTATCTGCCAGCTCAAGTTCATTGTGACTGGAAACAATTTGGAGTCCAGAGCAAGTAAGAGGGCTTGGCAGGATACAGCTCCTCCCATATCAACCTCCTATTCTGCAAGGTAAGGATCTCAGGGTGACCAACTTTGCAGTAAGTGGTCTGGGGGCCTGTGCCTCTCTCAGATCTCTGCTTCTTCACCTCTGTTGACGGAAGATTCCATGGGCCAAATGGATCGATTGTTAGGGATGACCTTTGCCCCCCAGGATTTAGCTGCTGATATAGGTTCCATTTCCCCCAAAGGTTTAGTTGGGTCACCAGTTGAGGTCCCTGATGCCAGTGGAGTCCTGCAGGTTCATGATTTAATCTCTGTCCTCTCCTAGAACATGACTGGCTGAAAAGTAAAGACCTGGAGGCTTCCTTCCTGGATTACATTACTGCTTCTGACATTCTCCTCTTCCAAGAACTGTTTATATCTGGATATGTCCCCTATATACTTAGAGTGATCCCGTGTAAAAAATGGGAGACCCTGTGGAGGGTGGAGTATAATGGTTTCCACACCTTCAGTGTTCCCATGACGACGCTGGAGCCGTGTGCCAGTGTGGCCCCACCAGGAGCTATTGCAAAGGAGCTTTGGGAGGGGTGGGAGCTAATCATGAGACACCAGAAAGCACCGATTTACCAAAACACTGCCCACCTTGCTCCAGAGCATGCTCCCGCCCCCCCGATGGTTTTAGTCTTGGCCCTGGCCTGCAGCCAGCCATCTTGTAGGGTCTTCATATTTAAGCACCATTACAAGGGACCCTGCAGAGTGGGGATAAGGCTTTCTCTGACTAGTACTTTTCATGTCATATTCTGGGGACAGCTTATTCGCCGCTCTATATTTCTGTGGTTTATTGCATCTTGAGCATGCTGTTGTTTTGCTCAGATATATAATGGTGGGAGTAATTTATTTTATGAAGCATTTGGTAAATTAATCCTGGAAATTAATCCTTGTTATAGGATACTAACATTAATTGCTTAAGAAACAGAGTAGCCATTAGACCTGAAGCACCATTTTAAAAGGAGGTGTTTTGCAGCAACAGCTAGTGCATGAAAATAGCAGTTTGTTTTTTTCCCCTTTCCAGATGACTGGAAGGTACAAGATGTATGCCGAGGAACTTGCTGCATTTGTCCAGCCCAACTTCGTGCCCAGTGTTATCAGAGAGTAACTTCTCTACTCATAGAAAGGAGGAGGAATCTCTCAAGACGTGTCCATCTTTACAGGAATGGAGAATTCTTCTTTAGATGGGCCCTGCGGCCCTCTGGCTTTTTTGAACCTGTCACTCCCTGACCGGTCTCCTGTATTAAAAGCTGCCCTTGATAACTCCTCAGTTGCAAAAGTGGTTTTGTAAATGGGGCATGGAGACAAACATCTAAAACCTCCCACAATAAATGGAATTATTTGGTCATGTCCTGTTCTAAAAATGATTATAACTGCCTTAGACCAAGGGTGAGATATAAACAAGACAAGTACTTAGTACAGAAAGGCCAATATGATTTACTAGGTATGACGACGATCTGGCAGGACGATGCCCACAAGGAAGAGAGCAGGAAGACACGTCTCGGCCCCGAGTCCTCGGCTCCTCCATGGTTATTGGAGACTTGGAGGAACAGCAGAGTAGTAACGTGTACGTGGGTGGAAGGGTGGATGCCCAGAAGATAGAAATAAGTTTCAATATTTGATAATGTTACAGAAGTAGACTGAAAGTTCAATAATTAAATTTAACAAATGCAGAATTTTTCACTGAGGAAATAAACATTAAAGGCATAAGATGGGGAATTATCGATGAAATGTATATGCCTCCCAACTCCCAGCAACTCTGGGTGGTTTACAAATTGTTTAAAACAATTACAAAATGTTTTAATGTTTTTGTTTAAGAACAAAAGGGTAAAGATGGCAAGATGACAGAACCAGATAGGAGCCAAGGAAGTCAACCCACGTGGTCTAAAGTGGGCTTCAGTCCAGAAGCCTCACTTGGTCCAAGAAGGAAAGAAAAATGAAAGCTAAAAGGGAGGCAGAGGAACTTGAACCATAGAAACCATAGAAAAGTAGTTTCCTACGCAGATGATGTTTTATTTTATTTGGTATTAATACCAAACTGCACCTCAAGTCTTGTGTTCAGTTCTTTGCACAGTATTTAAGGATTCGGAGAAACTCAAGGCGCGTCCCAAAGGGTAGCGAAGATGATTGGGGGAAAGATGCTATGGAGACAGACAATGTTGCTGGGCGCGTTCTTAGGTCAGACAAGTGACCGACAGCACTGGTCAACTACCCGAGAGGGAATCGCACAGGTCAAGATAGTTCTCTCTCATTTCGGAATACAAGTCATGGAATAGCAGGACCCTCCTAACTGCAGGAGGGCTTGGTGGGCTATGTCCAAGTGAGGACCAGATAGCATCTGTCTGGGGGTGGGGGACTTTCATCTGGCTTTCTGTGTGGAGCAGCAGGCTGACCCCCAAGGCCTCGTTGGGCCCCTCCAAGCCCAGCCTTTTTACTGGTTGCCAACTGCCGGGTTCCCCTGCTCCCCCTCCCTCTCCCACCAAAGAGGGGAGGCCTTTCCAAGGCAGGCAGCTGCCCTTCAGGTTGGGAGAGCAAAGCCCTCCGTGGGATCTCTCAGGACAGCCACCTGTCTTGACTGAGGAACAAGCAAGATGCAAAGACCCTCTTCCTGCACTCCCAGCGCTGTGAAGGATGATGGGCTGCCTGGAAAGGTGGGTGGGCTCTATCTGGTGGGTTGGAAGTCTCCCTTTCCTGGCTTCCATTTTTCACTGTCAAGCACAACCCTGCTTTCCATTCAGGCAGAGGCCAATGGTGGGCCCCGATTGTGCTCCATCAGCTCCGAGCCTCCAAAGTTGCTTTCCTGCATTACGCAGAAGGGCTGGACATGCCGTCTGTAGCCGCTTTGCAGCGGCTGGCAATTTGTACCATCTCTTTCCTGGCTGTTGGGGAGTGAAACGATCTCTCCTGCTTCTCCCTAAAGGAATCAAATTTTAAATTGCATTATCATCGAAACATGGATTTTCCTTCCATCCTCTGGAGAGCATCCAATAGGTTGATAGAGTAGCATAAATATCTGACAAAATAGGTGAATGTTGTCTTATTTAGCCACCTCACTCCTGTTCCACCTAAAAAAAAAAACTAAACACATTCAACAAAGCAGGCTTTATTGAGTGACTTACAAATATACCTTTTGTGTATAAAATGTATTCTGTGGATTTGCTTCCCTTTTACTGTCATGTGTGTGACATTTCCATAAACATTTACCAGTTCAGAGCATCCTCGTGAGCAGAAAGGGAACCAGGGCCTTGTTTCAACTTCCCCAAAGCTCCTGCCCTGGGCAAGAAGAGGACCTCCTCCTGCTCCTTTCTGAGCGCCCAGCAGCTCAGCCACAAGGACCGTTGCCCTCTCGGTTGGAAGGGAGAACCTGGTGTCTGCTGCTTTCTTCTTGAAAGGTTCTGTACAACAACTGGGGAGCATCGCTCACTGACCTTTAAGAAGACTGGCAAGGTCAGGGTGCCAGGGGGGTGCCAGAAACAGACAGCCAACCTCAGCCTTGTTATTTCTTCCTGCGTCAAGATGGTGTCTTGTAACCAAGCAATCCTTCAAACGGGCAGGGATGCATCTTCACAACGGTTAATATGCGTCTGCTTATGAAAGCAAAGTGGCCACGCTTCAGCTGTTTTGTTCAGGGGGAGCATCTGGAAAAGCAGCACCCTTAATCTTGACCCTAGAAGATTAGGCAGCAGGGACGTGACCCTACTATTTACAGAACTAATACTACTAGCAGGCAAGATGGAAAGAGTGCTGAAGTCTCCACTCTACCATTGCAAAACTCTTTTGAAAGCTGGAATCCTTCTTGCACAAGAACTGCAGTCTGAAGTGAACCAAGCAGTCTGGATGTGGACAAAAAAGGCCACATTTGTTAAAATGTCCCACTTGTGCACTAGCAGATGACATCGGCTCCTCCCCTGACTCTCTTTCCTTGGGCTACAATTAGGAAGCAGCAGCTTCTCTCAGGTAATTTCAAAGACGCTCCCCAGAATTCTCTGCCATTAACGGGTACTTATAATATTTTAAATTGACCACAGAGTGGACATACAGCACGGAGAGTTATTTCAAGCCATCAGGGAACCCTCCCCCAGCTGAGAGCAGAGACAAAAGTGGCGCGATGAGGTAGAAACCCTGGCCTCCAAGAGGAGCAGGGTTCTTCTCCCCCCGTTCCAGGTGGGCAACACTGAGGGGCTGGGACCCCGCTGCTGATTTGCAGACCAAGGGAAGTTCCCTCCCTGACTGCAGGACGCTTCTGCCCTTTCTCCTGAACTCTTTCAGCCTACTCTCTCGGGATCAAAATGGACTGCGTTTGGACTTGCTGCGGCCACTTTAAAAATGGCAGAGCAAGCTTGAGGGCTCCAGAGGGGCGACCGATGGTCACTGGACAGCTAATATGAGGAAAGGGGTGGGAAACAGGGTCCACAGGTCCTCTTAGGTGGCAGAGGCTAAGGACTAGTAGAAGTGCGACTCCTTAAATTAAACATGCTCAGGTTGCAATCTCACCCTGGCTTAGCTAGGACGAAGCCCCTTCTGGATTTAGTGAAACTTACTTCTGGGCAAACACGAGCGTATTGTTGAGCTCACTCAGGAAAAGGCTGATGAACCAGCACCACTGAATTACCACCAGGATACAGCTGTTGTCTGTGAAATACTCATTTTTTAAGGAAGAAATTAAACACAATCAGGATTGGCAGCCTTTCACGAATAATCACAGAATGACATCAATTAAGTGAATGTTATTCAAAATGATAGACAAAGTGCCAACTCATACAATGTGAAGTCTGTAGTCACAGTGCAAGGATTTAAGTCAGTACCAGTCCTGTGAGGAAACATTTTCCAAACGCCCTCCCGGTCTTCTACCAGCATTGCAAAACTTCTGTCACACCTGAAGAGTTCCTGTCAATGGGAATGCTTTCAGAAGAAGCCATTTACTGTGAGGAAGGCGTTATTGGGTGGGTGCTTATGGGAATGGCCCCATTTGAACTCTGCTTTATAAAACACTGATTTCTTCTTTTCCTTTCTGCCTCCCCCCTTGATTACTTAATTTATTTGCTTGATTTTTATCAGAAGATTCAAAAACTTGATGAGCGATAAATTAGAAAAGAGGAATTGCTCTCACACCATTTTGTTTTGCAATTCATTTTCATGAAGCTGGATTGTCTTTGAGTTTTATTCCTTTTGCTTCTCAAAACTTTTCAAGTATGCAAAATGTAAAAATGCACGCATTAGCTTTTTCTGAGGGCAACAGCCTGGCTCTAAAGCAGGAAAAGAGCTTGCTGGAGCAGATAAAAAGAACCAAGTCGAGTCAAGAGGGAATCCCAAATAATGGCTTGGGTGGGAGGATGAATGCATGCTTAGAATTAAGCAACCAAACTGGATTTGGTCATAGCATCAGAACAGAGTTCAGTCTTTTTAATTTTGTTTCAGCTTCCATTCTTATTTAGGGAGCGGGGATAGGCAAGATTTTTATTTGGGGCCAGAGTCAGAACCCCTGGGCAAAATCACCTGGGGTCCATCGGCAGACCCCAACTGAAAAACGTGTTTCATTATTTGTTACTGTAATGGACATCCTGCTTCAGGAACACATAAAGTATGTTCTTCTGTCCCCTGGAGTCTAACGCATCCTTTGCTTGCAACCTGCTGCAGTCCGGGAGCGAATGTCTCTGAGTCCTGAGATGGCTGCCACGATGGCAGAGAACTGGCTGCCAGCGATGAACTGGGAGCACCGAGCCAGAGGGTCAGCTATTCTGGTAAACAAACAGGATGTCCTCATCTGTGCCGTAACTTGTCCTGGCTTCCTCAAAGTTATGGATGCTGGTGCTGCACGTTCCTGTGGAGCAGGACCAAAGTGATCTCCGTCAGAGACGGGCAGTGGAAAGGGACCTGGCAGCCCAGCCCCTCACACCATGAGCGAGCGAGTGGCAGTCAGGCCTACTATGCACAGCCCACCTGGCAGGAGGCCCACTTCATGTACCTGACTCGGCTGGCCCTACCAAATTGCCGGAGAAAAGAAGAGCCCCAAAGACCTACACTGCAGAGGGGGAGCTGGTGGCTGACTTCTAGGAAAGGGTGCAGTTACTCACGGTCCGCATAGGCAGGATTGTTGTAATAAATACAGCCCGAAGCTTTATTGTAGCCACACAAGACGATGAAGTGGCCCTGGTAGTCGGGACTTCTGCAGAAGCACTTCTGACCGATTGGGAGAAAGCAACAGTATTTCACAGGGCTGGAGCAAAGGTCGCACAGCAGCAAGACGGCATTCACCAGCACAATGGCAATGTGGCCCTGGGAGAGGTGCTCCTGGATGTCCTGGATGGTTACTGTGCTGCAGAAGAAGCGAAGAAGAAGCCAAGGGTACAAGGTGGTCTCCCATTCCAGGAGCCTTGAGGAACAGAAGAGCCTTTTTGGGTGAGTGGGACATGAGCTGAAGGACGGCCCCAGGGGCACACAGGCTACTTTGGACCGACAACATCTATTTCAGGGATATTATATGCCCCAATGTGTAAAACTGGCTCTTACATCAGAAGCACCTGTCAGTATAATCTTCCTGACCTAAAAGGGATGTTTCTGTTTTTTCTTAAAAAAGAAAAAGTAATACAACAATCAAAACACTGTTTGTTTATATATATAAACAAA
>NW_006535704.1:67691-78987 GCF_000186305.1 Python bivittatus | reverse complement strand
AGATAGATAGATAGATAGATAGATAGATAGATAGATAGATAGATAGATAGATAGATAGATAGATAGAACGAACGAACATGGAAGGGTCTGTGTGCATGTGCAGAGTCCCCAGCCACAGAATAGGAAGTGGATGCAGAGAGGGTACAATTTTATTATATGGAATTTATCACATCATATATCAATTTATCATATATCTTTTAAATTTGAAGGGGGGGAACCAACTTTTTGTAACTGGAAGACTATACTTTCATTTTAAAAATTGGAACACTAAGGGATGGAAATGATGTAGCCAGAAACAAAATCACAGAGCCCAAATTTTGGAGGTGTTAAGTGGCAATCTTTTGCCTTTATTTTACCCAAGTAACAACAACAAGATCTGCAGGGAAGGTGAAATGGGGAACTCAGGTCAGAGTCAGATCAGTGTTCCATGCATGTTATGCTGGGAGAGGAAAATCTGGCCACCCAGAAGTGTTCTGTAGACCCATTATTCAGGTTATTCAATTGCCTGAAGTTCTTTCTCAACCTGGGCGTAGTTTTTCCAGCCTGTTCTAATCAGATGTTTCCATTTGCTGAAAGAAGTATTTTCTCAAGGTTGAACGCAGCCACCTTGATTTCAAACAGCTTTGCTGAGCTAGATACCTTGGTTAGAATAGAAGTAGAACAACTGTGGCAAAAGAAAGCAAAGATAGCCCCAATAGTAATAGGCACCTTGGGTGCAGTCCCAAAACATCTGGAGCACCACCTGAAGACCATCGGCATTGACAAAATCACCATTGGTCCATTGCAAAAGGCAGCTTTACTTGGAACAGCTTATGTCCTCCGACGATACCTTTAACACCACCAAACAACAAGATCTGCCTATCTCAGGTCCTTGGGAAGGACTCAATAGTTGGATAAAAATGTCAAATCCAGTCTAAACATCTGGCTGACTGTGTGATCAACCACCACATCATCATCATCATCATCATCATCATCATCATCATAGAACAAATGGTTGAGGAAGAAAAGCATACATTGGCTGATTATGTAAGACAGCCAAGAACAAGCACTGATGCAAGTTAAAAACTGGAACTTACTGAATGTGCAGGAAACAAAACATGAATATGGAAATAATTAATAAAAACATGAACAGAATGCTGGCAAGGAAAAGCATTGTATGGTCAATTTCTACAAAAGATCGAGGAGAAAGTGGATAAAGATAAAACCTGACAATGGCTTACCACTGGAACATTGAAAAAAAACTGAACACTTGATTTTGGCTGCTCAAGAGCAAGCTGTTCAAACCAATGCAATCAAGGCCAGATTTGAAAAATCATCAAATTATTCAAAGTGCAGATAGATCATATATTCATCAGCTCATGCAAGAAGATCACACAAACTGATTATAAACAACAACATAACACAGTTGCCAAAATGGTTCACTGGAACATTTGTAAAAATTATCATGTGCCAGGAATGAAAAATTGGTGGGAACATACAGTTGAAAAAGTAGTAGAAAATGAGCAGGTTAAAATGTTGTGGGATTTCTGAATACAAAGTGATAAAGTCTTGGTGCAGAATACACCAGATTTAACTGTGGTTGAAAAGAAGAAAGGGTGGATAATTGATGTGGCAAAATCAGGGGATAGTAGAATAAGGGACAAAGAATTGGAGAAGATCATAAAGTATCAAGATCTGAAAATTGGAGTTGAAAGATTATGGCATAAACCGGCTGTGGTGGTCCCAGTGGTTATCGGCACACGGGGTGCCATACCAAAAAGCCTTGGATAACACTTTAAAAATCTACGCATTGACAAACTTCCTACCTGTCAATTATGAAAGGCCGCACTGTCTGAATCTGCACGTATACTACGCCAATACATTACAACATCCTACGTTCTTGGGAAGAACTTGATGCGAATGAAGGCCAACACCAGCTAAAGAACTGGCAGCTGTGATTTCACGTTGATGTGTAAATAATAATAATAACAATAATATCCTGCAATGATACCTTTAACACCATCAAATAACAACATCTGCCTATCCCAGGT
This sequence comes from Python bivittatus, assembly GCF_000186305.1. The sequence goes on along the minus strand of NW_006535704.1, from coordinate 76,957 downwards.
CCTTGGAAAGGACTCGATCGGTGGACAAAAATGCCAAATCCAGTCTAAACATCTGGCTGACGGTGCGACCAATCCTAATAATACCGTTTATCCAGAGCGCTTGCTGTTGCATCCGATTTGGAGCAACATTTTCAGTGCTGCAGTCAAATTGCATCTCTTTTGGGTGGAGACATCACATTGTTCAACTTTGTCATAATTTAGCTCAACACCATTATTTAAAAAGATGTATTCTGTCTATTTAATAGAGCTATGCAAAGTCAGAGCCCCAAGGCTTGAACCCAGGACTGCCCTTGGAGGTGGGATGAATGCTTCATGCTCACCCTGCCCCAAGTCAAATTCTCTGCAGGATTCCAACTTTGTTCCCTGGGGGCTTGCTTGTATGAGGCCCCGTGGTAGAGAAGGGAAAGAAAGGTGAATATTGGTTCAGCTGTTGAGGGGTTTATCCTCAAACCACACTGACTCCTGCTGTGTTTACAGAACAGCCTTAAAGACCAGTGGCTGCATTTGCACAACATCCTAAAGTTGATTAGGGTTACCCATAGTAAATTTTTTGGCTTAATGTGTTGTGCAAATCCAGCCTCTTTGGTTAGTTTATGGTTTGGTTTATTATGTGAAACCAGAACACCTGAATCACTGGATTCTAAGGGCTGGAAGGAAGCCCTGATGTTCACTTGTTAGGAACAATGGTTCCACCAGCTCTATATCAAGAGCATCTTCTCTTGTTGCTGTGGTCAAAAATTAACTTGGTTGAGCACATTTATTACACAGAAAGACTGTCAGTAAATCTTGAGGGAAACAGAGCAAGATGCGTTCCCTCAATGGGGAACTAATCTTTACCCTGCCCACTTGTCCCCGTTTCTCTAGAGGTGAGGTGATGCCAAGCTCTGGTTGGCCAACCTGAGACACTGCAAACTGGCAGGGCAGGTAGGATGCACCCCAGTTAGGCTTCCTGGGAAATGTCGTAGAACTTGTCCAAGCAAACAGTTGTGGGGGTTGAGAAACCGCATCCGGTATGAAAAGCTTATGACAAAGGAGGACCTGGGCTCAGATTAAAGGCGGGGGGGGGGCGGGGGGGACAGGAATTGGATTCCTTGTGAGCAGGATATTTATAGGAGATTCCCGAGGGCCCAGATCACATCTTTTAAGCGTCTCTGGCTGAAATATCAACTTTTAGCTACTCTTCTTCAATATTTACAATAAGCTGGACTCAAAGGATATTATATACAGTATTTGTTAAGAATATTTTACAAGATAAGGATATTATTATAGGTTCAGTATAAAGCCATGATAATAGGCAAATATCCTTTTTCACAATATTTCAAATTAAATGGAAGAAAAGGTTAAATTATATCAGCTGGGGAACAATAGATGTGCTTGATGCTCTTCTTTGGGGAAACAATGCTGTGGTTTTCTATTAAAAGAGGAGTTTGACCTAACAAGAAATTTCCTTCATGAGTTTAAAGGGAATAATAGCACCCAAAATACTTTAAAGTTTTTAACCTTCCATTTTGCACGGAGGCAGCTGGGAAGAGAACCGTACTTCTCCTTCGCCCCTGCTCTATGACCTCAGTTTCTATCAGGATGGCTTTTGCAGATGACTTTTCTGAAAATTAAGAAGGCGTCAGGCAAAGTGGGAAATCAAGCAGGTGTGTTGTGAAAACAACTAGCTGGGATTCTGGTCCTGATGCAATCAGCAGTTCTGAGGGACCTTTAGCAGGAAGAGGAACACAATCTCATGCCTAGATAGGCAGGCAGGTTCCAGAGGGTGCAACTACTTCATTCAGTGACTAGTTTTATTCAAGAGATGCAGTGTGAAACTATAACAGTCCTCCAGTACTTGAAGGGCTGTCGCAGGGAAGAGGGTGTGGAGTTATTCTCCACGGCTCTTGGGGGTAGGAGAAGAATCAGTGGGTGGAGGCTGTACAAAGGGAGATCCAGACTTGACATAAGGAGGAATTTCCTGGTTGCGAGAGCGATGATGCCATGGAAGAGCTTGGCTCCTGGAGTCGTGGCTGTGGGGAAGCTTTCAAGCCAAGGTTGGACAGCCATTTCTTGTGGATGGCCTGAGGAGGACTGGACCTCCAAGGTCTCTTCCATGATTCCGTGATTCTATAAAATCTCCATTTGAAGAGAGGGTTAGGGTTAGTGGTTGAAGCAACTAATATTAAACTAATATTAAGTGACTGAAGTAACTAAAAAAGAAAATTCATAATAAACACTATCATTAAAGAAAATATTTTTAGCTTTAGCCCCTCATCAAATTTAGCTTAATTTTCCTGTCATAAGGAAATACTTTTTTTAGCTTTTGCTCTGTCTTTGAAACAGAAAACTTTGCCAAATACAGTATAACAAACCAAACACCTAAGGCTGTTTTGTTCAAAAGCTGTTCCAAAGGTTTAGAAGATGTCTCGTGCTCTGTTTTTTCTAAAGTGGAGATCAATTAACAGTGTAATTCGAGATATTTTTACTGAGTCCAAAATGCCCTAGTTCAAGAGAAGTGACTCCCAGGTGCCAAATAGAGCATTATGTGGTGAAATAAAGCATCAGTTTCCACGACAGTATTGGGAGCTGAAAGACCCCCTTACAGTCTCCCCTCAGCAGGAGGATCAAGTGCCGCCCTTTCCCCAGTCTGCTCAGGAGCGAGACAAGGGACCCAGCGGCCTGGCCCTGCCACTCTTCCCCGCAAGGCCAGCCAAGAGGAGCAGGAACCTGTCCCAGGCAGGGTGGGAATGCTTCGGCCGATGTTGCAACCCTGAGAGCCAGCAGGTCAATGATCCACTAATCCTGGGCAGTTCGGTTTAGCTTCTGCGTCCTCCCAAGGGCCGTTCGTTGCAAGAAGCCAGCGGGTGCTGATTAACTCTGGGGCCCGGGAAGGGAGAAGCATCAGGAAGCCAGGGCCATAGGCACTCCCAGCAGAGTGGCTGCGGGGCCTTGGTCCTCCCTGGCGAGCGAGGAGGAAGGGAGCGATGTAGCTGGCAGGGCCCCTCGGCTCTCGCTTTGAGCAGCAGCTGTGAGCGGGAAACCAGGACATCAGAGCCATCCTCCCGGTGGTCCAAGATGGACTCTTCTGTGCTGCTGCTGGAGATCTCTCCCAGTGACTCTCAATTTATCCACGGAGAGCTGAACTCAGGCAGTTGTGGTGGTGGCGGTGGCGGCAGCTGGGGCTTCAAAGAACCAATGGAAGGGGGACTTTGCCATGGGAGCTGCCCCACACCTGGTGAGCTTGTTCCATTGCCACAGGTGCTGCCCCGCATTATACAAAAAAATCATCCCGCATATCAGACCCCTTGATCTTCCCCAACTACTTCTTCCAGCGTTTTTCTTTCCAGGGAAATTCCACAAGGGAGGAAAAGAAGGAATCATTGTAGATTGCTTTTGGATTGGAAGGAGCCTTGCTTCCGGACGTTGCTCCATCACAACAGGTAATGGTGGAGAGAGCACTTCTCTCTGGCCCATTATCTCACACAAGGGTTCTGACCTTCAGCATATGGGGTGAGAGATCACGGAGGCTCTGAACTGCCGGTTCTGGGGGGAGTGTGTGCTGATATTGGGTTGTGCTGGTTTGTGGCTCGTTCAGGAGGCATGCAATAGACTGCACAGCCTGTTCTTGTCATGACTTGAGGTTCCCCCCAGGCTCTTTCGGTGATGGTGCTTTCTGGTGATACATAAAAGAAGGACCTCTGTGGGTGGCAGAGGGGCTGGAGAAGGAGGATCAGCCTGATTATTTGGCCATTATTTCAAATGTGATCAACATTCCCATTTGTTTACAGGACCCATCTTTGTTACCTTCTGGATAGTCTCCATGACAACATGAGCTTTGCAACTATTATCATGTAGAATACAGCAGTGCTTATGTATCTGGAAAGTAATCAGTTGTGTCTCTGTCCTCTGGGGCTCTCAGAACAATGTCATATTTCTAAACATTGAATAAAACTACAGGAAACCTCTTGATATCTTGAGGCCATCTACCACAAGAAGTTTGAGGCCAGTACACCAATTGAGGCCATCTACCATGAGAAGCGTCACCCAACCCTTGGCCCGACCTCTCCCTTAGTGGTTTGCCATCTGGGACGGATTGCATGTTTCTCTCTGGGGTGAAATGTCCTTGCTTCGGCCTTTACTCATATGGTGGTTCTGCTAATCCTCCTCTCCTTTATTTCTCAAGAAACATGAACACGAGGCACTTGAAGATTGGGGCCCTGACGGCAGCGCTCTTGGTTCTCGCAGGTTGTGTGGGGCTGTTCTTTGGGCTGTACTCGAGGGCACTCCCAGCTCAGCCAGAAGGGCACACCTATGCAAAGGCAGCTGTGGCCACAGATGCAGGCCCCTGTTCTAGCATTGGGAGGTAGGTGTTGCTGGAAGACCTGCCACGTATTCCACGGAAGCCCTGAAATCTGGCCTGGGCGGAAGAAGGGCTGCAGATCCCTTCTTGAAGGTACAAAAACAAGCAAACAAAAGCCAGACAGCCTCCAAATGATGTCTGATGTGAAAGCTCCACCACAGGAATTTGCTTTTACTATCAAACAGAAGAGAGCCAGTTTGGTGTTGTGGTTAAGGGCCGAAAGGCTAGAAACCGGGAGACCCTGAGTTCTAGTCCCGCCTAGACATGAAGCCAGCTGGGTGGCCTTGGGCCAGTCCCTCTCTCTCAGCCCTGGGAAGGAGGCGAGGGCAAACCACTTACCAAGAAACTGCACTTGCCAGGAGTCAACACTGCCTTGAAGGTGCAAAAACAAGCAAACAAAAACCCCTCAAACACAGCAGCACCCACTGCTCTTTCACACAAAAATCCACTCCTAATTACCGCTCTTTATTTCAGCAGCGTAACATAGGAGGTGAGTATGTTTCTGAGTCTGTATCCTTTGATGAATAATTGGGAGTTAAACATCATTTCTGATCTATTACAAACCAGCCACCTACCAGCAGTTCCCGGTTGGCTGGCTGCCCCCCCCCCAAAGAACATTGACTTCTTCAACCAGTTATTTCAAGATCTGGAGCCCTAACAAAAATCAAACATTTGTGACTTGCTTTGGCACCAAGTTTGATGGAGGGATCTGCAGGATTCTGCATCTGGCCAGGGGCAGCCTGGGAAATCCTTGAGCAACATCTCCAAACTTCTACACAATTGTTGGTCTTGACCAGAAAGTTTGACTTTCAAGAGACTAGTGGGAGAACTTTCTAGATTTGGAGAATACCTTCTGCCAGCTGCGGTCTCCTTAGATATCCTTGCTGCCCAGGGCCCAAATCCTCTCCTGGGAAGCTTCACACAATGTTTATCTTCTACCATGCAGGGACATCCTTCAAAAAGGGGGATCTGCTGTGGATGCTGCCATTGCCAGTCTCCTATGTGTGGGCCTGATGAACCCCCACAGCATGGGCATTGGAGGGGGCCTTTTTTTCACCATTTACTCGGCAGATGGTAAGGAGAGCAAGAGCTATGCTAACCCTGTTTGGGGATTCCAGAAGATGGGCATGGAAGACTATGGCTGCCCTTCCCAGGTCTGCTGATCAATGGGCCTTCACCTACTTTTGGCATCCAGATTAAATCCACCATATTGTGAAAACAAGTAGAAGTGATAAGTCCACACATACACACATGGTCATGCTAAGATCTTTTAAAAGGTGTCCTGAAGGAATGGTTGGCTTGTTCAGCATGTCAAAATAGGTTGTGCCCAGCCATCCTAACAATTAGGAATGGAAGGGATTTGTGAGCTTATAGTACAGTATCTGAGCAACTCAACTCACTTAAGCAACCTCAGATACCTTGGAGATTCTTCTTCATTCCTGCTAATGTTCACCAAGATAATGGAAAGCTGGCATGCTGCCGGAAAAGTGCCAGAGTCCATGTTTAACTGTTTCCAAGAATGCTCCTGGAATACACAGTGCTTCCATGAGTTTTTTCCCTTATGGGGAAAAAGGTTGGGTGCTTCAACCCCTGTTCTGCTTAGAATAGTGTCTGCCTTTACACGCACACATACACACACGCACGCGGGCACACACACACGCACACACACACGGTTATCTGGAACATGAAATAGCCTTCTGGGAGCAAGATGGGAGTGGGAGTGGGAGTGAGGAATGGCGCAACCTGGCCCTATTGTTTTCTGATAAATGGGCATTTGGTGACAGATTACCTACCACGGGGGCCATTTGGTGACACTGCCCATAAAATGCTGTCATATTCCAGATATGCCTATTGGACCAACAGTACTTAGCTATCAAAAAGTAATGCTTCTGTTTCAAAGAACAGAGAAAAGAATAGGGGTTAGGGCAATGTCTAGATAACATACAGAGAAATAGGTGGCAATCCATAATTATGATCTGCCACAAACGTAGGGCATCCATAGTGACCTTTGTTTTTGAAATGCAGAAGCATTGCAAAGAAACCATTCAAGCTGATCCCTGACCTTTCTCTGAATTATGTCTTGAAGACATTGCTCTGAAGCCTCTGGGCCTAGATAGATCTGTGCATTAACCTGTCAAAGGGTGGTAGCAGGACCTTATCTTGTTCCTTATCTTCCAAGGGAAAGTGGAAGTCATTAACGCCAGGGAAATGGCACCCAAGAATGCATCACGAGACATGTTTGGCAACAACACAGCTCTGTCCCAGAAAGGTAAAGTAGGAGGCACACACTGTCAGTTTGGCTGGCTGCACATATGAACCACCTCTGCATCATCATGAGCTTGGGGTCCATGGGCCTCAAAAGAGTCTGAAGGTGGCCAGGCTCAGGGATGGTTGGAATAGTTTGTCTGGCAAGAACCACACACTGTGCAAGAAGACGCATGCCTTCGTGGCCTTGTTCATTTATTCACTCACATTGATCTTCCTGCCTGTGATCTAAGCTGGGTGGTCATCAGAGATGCTCTAGGGGATCCTGCACTAAGCAGGAGGGTTAGACGTCTTAAGGTTCCTTCCAGCGCTATGATTCTAGGCCTTGAAAGTACACAATAAGAACTAAAACCATACATTTTGCAGGTAAAACTAAGAGCAATTACTGTTTGTACAAGTAGTAAAGATGTCTAATTGGCTGACAGGGATTACTACCTATAAACCCTACTCAAATGGAGTGTTTCTTGGATACTCACAAGACTTGGTGGAGAATAGGGGCTAACAGGGGGAAGGCATTGCCTAAGCCAATAACTCAGTTCTCAGTGAAGTACAAAGTAGGTGATGGGTGGAAAACAAAACTATGTTGCTGCTCCTGGGTTGGGCTGGAGTTCTGATCGATTTGTCCTCTGCCTGCTGTAGGTGGATTGTCCATTGCAGTTCCAGGAGAAGTCCGTGGCTATGAAATGGCCCACAAACGGCATGGCAAACTGCCTTGGAAGGAACTGTTTCAGCCCAGCATCCAGTTAGCCAGAGAAGGTTTCCCTGTTGGTAAAGGCCTGGCCGCAGCCCTGGAGTCCAGGAGCAGTGAAATTGAAAGCATTCCATCTCTGTGGTAGGCAGTAGAGGAGCACCTCTGCTCAAGACAGCACATGTCCTTGCTGTGTGGGTGGGTGGAGAACAGCCATCTCTTCTCAAAACAGAAGTCCTGAGGGGAGGGAGGTTGCAGGGAGGTGGCTGCATAGCCTAATTCAGGGACCAGCTAGAAAGGAAGGAGGGCTTCTCAGGCGTGGCCATCAATAGCCAAGATATTGTTAAGAGCTCAAGGAATACCTCTTTTTATGCCGGAGTCCTAAAATCTGAATGGGAGGCTCTTTCAAGGACCATTGTGCAATTTGGGAAAAATCTCTCAGGGCACTCTCCATAGAACCATCAACATCACCAGCCCTGCAAGCATTTTATCACCAGGTCAAAACATTTTTGTTTGTCCAGGCAAGTTAAGGTGATCAGGCTGTTCTGGTATATTTTGCTGCTTTTGCTGTTTCATGATTGTATCTTATGCTATTGGTGTATAAATATGGAAGTAAAATTAAAAAGTATCTAAATATGTTGGACATTTCAAGTTCATGGATAGTGCTATGTTCAAGTTATCCCAAACAGCAGAATTTTCCTAAGATTCCTTGAACTGCCGGAAGAGAGGCCGTCTCACCTGTCTTTCTGGTGATTCCTTCTGCTTTATGCAATCCAGCAGGAAATACATTTTAAGCAGACCCACCCTCCATGCACAGGGCAGTGCCTTGTGTTGGCTGGGGAATTCTGGGAGTCGAAGTCCACACGTGCTAGCTGGGGAATTCTGGGAGCTGAAGTCCACCCTTCTTAAAATTGCCGAGGTTGAGAAACACTGGTATAGCTCATGACTTTCCTCCCCAATAACATCTTTGTCCTCAGTGAAGTCTTCTGCAAAAACGGGAAGGTGCTGCAGGAGAAAGAAATCCTCTTTCTGCCCAAACTGGCCAGGACCTATGAGACCATCGCCAGCGAGGGTCCGGATGCCTTTTACACCGGGAGCTTAGCGCAGCAAATTGTGGCAGAGGTGCAAAACGCAGGTGAGGAGCAGTGCTCTAAGCAAAGTATTTACAAAGCAGGGGTCTGACCGTCATTTACCCCTTTAGAATAGTTTCAGCTGCCAAAGCGATACTGGCAGCCAGTTACTGGCCAACCGTTGCGCCATCTGACAATTTTGTTTAAATGAAATGATTGGCCTTCCTGGCAAGAGGGCCCCAAGCCTCTGGGTCCCTTCCTGGCGCTGTTGGCAGATTGCATCCCCTTCGCTGAGCACCCTGCTCATGGTGGGGCCCACCCAGCTCCAAGGCCTGGGTGTGCCAAGGACCCTCCTTTGGGGTGGCATTAAAACAATACAAATCAAACCAGAATTAAAATTAGCCAATGTTAACAGCAAGTAAAGCTTAGAAGATGTGCTTTTATTGTTAACTATGGAGAGAGGGGGCCGAACGCTTCTCCCAGTCTGGGTTCCGTGCGGGACACGAATGAGACAGAGCTCCTGGCGGTGGGAGGGGCTGAGCTGGGGGGTGCATCGTCCATAAATGTCCCAGCTCTCAGGATCACCTTTCTTCTGTTCCAGGTGGGATCCTTACCATGGAGGACCTGAGGGATTACCGACCAACCCTGGAAGAAAACCCTTTAAAAGTAAAACTTGGCCAGTTCAGCATGTATACGCCCAGTGCCCCATTAAGCGGTGCTGTGCTGGCCCTGATTCTCAACATCCTGAAAGGTAAGGACTCCTATCTAATTCCTCCACATATTTAATATTCAGAGGGTATCATGGGGGGATCCGTTTTTAGGGGGAGTTGGAATATTGTCCTAAGTACCAGATGCCAGTTCAGCTTCAACAGACTAATGGCGGGGGGGGGGGGGGGGGGGG
>NW_006535704.1:43366-67471 GCF_000186305.1 Python bivittatus | reverse complement strand
CAGTGAGCCACGAAAAATGGATCCAGCAGGAGCACCCCAAGCAAAGGCGCCCCGTTGTCTTTTTGTAGGACAGAGTTCACCCCATGCCAGCCCAAATGGATTAAAAGGGCCCTCTTCTGATGGGGGCTGGGCGGCTTTCTTTGGCTGAACTCCGTTGTGCAGTTTTTAGGGCGCCCGTCGACAGGGTGGGCCGCCAGATACTTTAAAGCTGCCTCCCTGTCCACCTTCCCTCTCTGAGGGGTGCCTTTGGGCCAGCGTTTGCTGTTTCCTCTTCCATCTGGGCGGCACAGATGCCACCCGCAGGGGCAGCAGAGAGATGCTCTGGTCTCTCTGAAGCTCCGCCCGGGGGGCTTTGCTCTCCCAACCCCTCCTGGGGCTGGGGAGGCCTAAAGGCGAGGGCCCCGAGGTCTGAACTGCAGGACAGTGGTGGGGGAGGGCAAGGCAGGGACCGAGCCCAGCGCGAGTTTCCAAGGCTTCTTCTTGGCCATGGCTGGCGCCAGCTAAAGAAGAAACATTAACCCCCCCACCCCCACCCCCACCCCGATAACTGGGGCTGGGAACTGTGCATGCAAATGAGAGAGGGGGAGACAGTCTATGCATTTGGCAAGTTTATGTTGCTATTCATTGTTGGGAGGTGTTTTTGTATTGCCAAGCTAGATGTCCTTCTTCATCTACCAGCCTTTTGAGGGCATTTTCATTGCCAGCCTAGTCACTGTTCATTGTTCCCTTTATTGATTTTACCTTTATTTTTCAATTGTATTGGGCGTTTGTTTGTTTTAGCTTTAATTGCATTTAGTATAATTTTAGATGGCCTTGTTCGTTTTTCGAAGCTCCCCCCCCCCAAAGGCAGATACAGAGGAAAAAAAGCAAATTGCATGAACCAAATTATTTGGCATCTTTTGTATTTTGTTTTGGAGATGCACCCTTTCGGCCGCTTAAACCCTCCAGTCAGAGAGAAACGGTCCAAATGAAATTGGTACCGTAAGAGGCTTCTACCACAGGAACTCCTTAACCTCCCGTGCCCCATCTGGGAAATGGATAAACCCAAGGGGGATTCCGCGCGATACCACCGAGTCTTTCCAACCAGGGTCTCCCCCTTTCTCTCAGTGTATTCCTTCAGAGGTGTTTTGCAGGATATCCTTTATTTCCGGTGCAGCAGCAGCAGCAGCAGCAGCACCAGGACACCTCCATGTACTTTCTTTCCGGTCTTACTTTCCATTCAGGCCCCTAATGATGTTCGACCTGCCGATATCCTTTTTTCTGTAGCGCAGATAGTTCCAGGACCCATCTGCATTCAGCTTTTTCTCCAGACAGGTACATTTACTCTTGTCCCACCACCTACAGCTCTATAACCCCCCAACGATTCCTTACGCTCTTATCCCCAGCCAAGATGACCCATACTCCACTGAGTTTCTGCTCAGTGCTGAACCACTGGCGTCCCGTTTCACTTCACTTCACTTCACTTTACTTCACTTCACTTCACTTCACTTCACTTCACTTCACTTCACACAGGCTTCCCCTTTGTCACATTCCACCCATACCCACAGTAACCAACCTCCATATTCACATAAAACATTCCGTAATTCAGGTTCATTGTATATGTTTTCTAATCAAAGAAGGTATAATAAACTTCTTCAGTGTTCTTCAGTGAAATGCAGGGCAGCAAGAATCTATTCTATTTGTGCACCAAAAAGCCACATTGCACTTCCCAAATGTTGTTCATTTTTACCTGTACTCTTTCAGGTCAGAGTTCAGAGGCCTAACTAATCCACCTTTGCATTCACTGCTGCTACCTTTCCCTTTCTAACAGAGCTGAAGGAAGACCTGGCTCACAGGTTGGTATTCCAACAGGAACTGTGTGTCCAGGAAGACCCCCAAACCACTAAAATACTCTTTCCAGAATTTCCTCAGGTTTCCCCAATGGCTACAGCAGCACTCCTCTTCATCCCCCTCCCTCCATCTTTCTCAGTTAGGTTAGGTTCAGATAATTCTTGCCATAACTATCCTTTCCTACCATCTCCCTGGAAAAGTTGCATCAACTTACAGTCTTCATCCAAGTTCGAACTACCAGTGACAGCACTTGGTTGGTCTAACCTCCAGCTTCGGTGCCTGCTGGTCCTTGACGTGTTTGCTTCTCACTGCAGGCTTCCGGTTCTCTAAGAACAGCACCGTGACTCTGGAGGAGAAGGGCCTGACGTACCATCGCATCCTGGAAGCCTTCCGCTTTGCCTACGCAAAGAGGAGTTTACTCGGGGACCCTGCGTTTGTCAACCTCACGGAGGTAGCTCCATTCCCTGCTGTGCTCCGTCGCAACTGTCCTAGCCCCCCTTTCAGATGGCCGTGGCTGAGCATAGCCGAGCAACGGCTGCATTTGGTTGGGGCCGGAGTGCTAGGGTCCCTGAGCTGAGCACAAGCCAGCCACCTCATCATTTGCCCAGAAGAAATACAAGTAAGATCCTCAGCCGGTGAATTATTGCTCGCTCTTTTCTGCATAATTTCCCTTCTTTCCTTCCATCCAGGTGATCAGAAACATGACATCAGAGTCCTTTGCTGACAGCTTGCGGGGCAAAATCTCCAACACTACCCATAACATCAGCTATTATGAACCAGATTACTACACTCCAGAGCACGCTGGGACGTCTCACGTCTCTGTTGTGGCCGAGGATGGCAGTGCGGTCTCCGCCACCAGCACCATCAACCAATAGTGAGAGCTCCAGCCTGGGACCGTTGCTGTGGAGGGGCAGCAGGACCCTCGCCCAGACAGGCCAGCGAGTTAAGGGAGGACCCGTCCAGTGAGGAGTCTTTCATAGTCCGGCCCCAAATCACGGCTCTTCCGCCCCGAGCAAGGGGCGGCTGCCTGGCGGGGCTGGAGGGAAGCCGAGGGAACGTCTGGCCTTTTGCTCACCCAGATCTTGACCTGAGCATTTATCTTTCTGGATGGCGGGGGGGGGGGGGTGTTTCACAAGCAGGAGTGTTCTGTTGTTTTGTTGTGTGGTGCTTGTTTTTTCCTAAGACCCCCAACCAGAGCTGGAGCGTGCCCATCTTTGCCAGGTGCTCAGTTATTTGCTGGCAGTCACCACCTGTAAAGCGGCAGGTTTGGGCAGAAGGTCACCTCCCCACAGTCCCACTTCCATTGTGGCAGCTGCCATGACTACCACCCTCTTCTCCCTGCCCCTCCTCCTGAATTGGGCTGGGGATGCATAACATACTCCGTCCCCAGATATTTTCGAATCCTGCCACCGCCCCAGCCTGTCTTTCCTTTCCCTCTAGACGAGTGATAAAATAGGGAGATATTTATTTATCTATCTACTGATTTCCCCTGGCCTTTGCCTCCTAGTAAATTCACCAGGGGGCTTTTGCAGCGGCCTTTGTTTGACCGGCTGGAGCAGACCTCGCTTTTCCCGCAGAGCCTTCAAAAGCTCGTTCTGGGTGGCGATGCTGGACTCTGCACCAGGACAGAGGGAGGCCGGTGGCCTCAGAGCTCGGGCGTTTCCAGGAAGGGCCGGTGGGCAGGAAGGCTTCTGCTGGATCCATCACAGGTCTGGCTTCCTTTTGTCTGTCTTAGCTTTGGCTCTGATGTCCGTTCCCCCGTGAATGGTATCCTATTCAACGATGAGATGGATGACTTCAGCTCCCCCCACATTCTGAATGGCTTTGGGGTTCCCCCCTCGGTTGCCAACTTCATTGCCCCAGGTAAGGCTTTGGTTCCTACCCCAAAATCTCCTCCTTTTCCACCTGCTGCTTGGGCCACCTCTCGGGAGAGGGTCTCTTCCCAGGCAGCCTCTGCCTTCTGACCAGCCTCCCCCTTGGTGCTGCCCACCCCGTGGTTCCTTGTGCTCCATGTGCCTCTTCATCTGCCACCCCCGTGGGAGCAGTCCACGGAAATGCCGCCGTTTCCAAGGCCATTCTGCCCTCCACTGCGTTTGGTGTGTGCCAGACTGAGCTGACTCCCACTTTCCTTCTCCTGGGGGTCACGGGTGTCCACAGTGGGTGATCAAGAATGTCAAATGGCAGCCACAGTTTTGTGTGAAGCTTTGATCACGCTGTCATGGCCACCATCTAGACTTTTTTGACCACCCACTGCCTGTGGTCTTTCCTCAGTGCCTGATTCGTAGCCCTGTCTCAGACATTTTCCTTCAGACCAATGCCAGCCACGTTGTGAGCTTTATTTTGGGTTTTTTTCTCATCCCCCCCCCAATTAATTCCTTTCCAAATACTTTTCTCTTCCCAGTATTCTGTAAATGGTTCCTTTCCAACGATCACGCTAACGCCTTTACTTCTCTTGGCTTCCCTGGCTATCTGATCGCCCTTTCAAATAGTGGGTACATCAGGGTTGTCTGAATTCCACTTACAGCACAGATTCACATGGGGCGAGGTCTCCAAAATTACCCACCCTCGACCCCCAGTTCTAGCTGGTGAACCTAAAAGCCCTGCGTCTGGGCATTCCTGGGCACACAGACTGACTCCCTTTTTGCTTCAGCACAGGAATAGCATCTTCTTACCTTCCAGTGCTGGAGATTTTCCCTGATGCTTTAATGCAGTGTTTCTCAACCTTGGCCACTTTAAGCTGTGTGGACTTCAACTCCCAGAATTCCCCAGCGGCCAAGTTTGAGAAATGCTGCTTTAATGGCTCTTTGGGGCAACTGCTTCTTTGTGTTGATTGTGTTGCCAGCTATTCACTCTACGTTGTGTCATTTACAAAAAGGGAAATCGAGCAGGCTCCTTCTGGACCTGCATCTGACAGCGTTGGGAAATTGCCTAAAAAGCAGCTTGCCGCGGGGAAGACTGGGGGCAAGGGCATCCCCCACTTCTCCTAAGATTTAGTGCTCAGAGTGGTTTTTCCTTGTGCCTGTATGACCTGGTCCTTCCCCAGTCCCCCAGCCACCGCATCAGAATCCGGGGTGACGGTGGGGGGAGAAGGGTGAGCCCCATCTGCCTAATTCAGCTGTGCTGCCATCCATCAGAACGACATGAAGCCTTGCTTCGGGATATGCCCGTGATAGGCCCGAGAGAAAAGACCCTCTTGCTGTCTCAGCCAGGTCTGTAAAGGTGCAACAGACACTGGCAGGGATGGTGAAATGCAGCCCATTCTTGTACAAGGAGAAGTTATCTTTACAAATGCTGGTTGGCCAACCCCTGGCTGGTATCACCAAGAGGCCATTTCACTCCCACGTACTCTCGCCTGTACAGGAGCAAGGAAGGGCTGATGAGAACCGGCACATAGTTCACATGATATTTACTACTACAGCTGTACTGGCTAGTGGTTTAAGTGGCACTTTTAAGGATCATGTCCATCAATGCATCTCACCTGGCTCCATCCCCAACAGGTAAACAGCCTTTCTCATCCATGTGTCCGACTATCCTGGTGGATGAGAAGAACAGAGTCAGGATGGTGGTCGGTGCTTCTGGAGGGACAAAAATCACAACAGCAACAGCCCTGGTGGGTCATGCTGGGTAGGCTGAGGGATGCTTCTGGAGGCCACCACATCTTGCTCTTTCAAGAAACCCTGGCTCCAGGGAGACCCCAGGCCTTCTCTGTAGAATGGGGACAGTGCAGTACTTATGGACACCAGTGCCATTCTGGGCATCTCGCTCTGTGACTCTTTTCTGCGCTGGTGCTACCAGCGTGTCCACCAGTACCAGATATTTTCATAGGTCAGTTATGAAGGACACCTAAGGAGGGCCTGACAATGGGAGAGAAGGGTGGCCAACTCTGAGGTCTGCAGACTGGGCTGAAAAGATCCAGTGAACTGGATGTACGCAAAAAAGCAACAATGCTTGATAGAAAGAGAGAAAAGTGGATTCAAAAGCACGTGCCTGGAAGTCTCACCGCTGTTTTCCACTCAGTTTCTTGAACAAACTATCTTTGAAGCACGACTAGTTTGCCTTTCTGGGAAACGACATGTAACCCCCCATAGTATAAATTCTGTACGCCTTGGCATACATAGAATATCTATGCTTGACTATAGCTGTAGCTGTGGATTGGGGGAGTTGAAATGAAGATGGCGAGAAAAGGTGTCTGTTGACAGGTAGCTCCTGTCTAAAGTTACATTTAGATCCCCAAGCCCCCAAAAGTTTACAGTTCGAGCTGTAAAATTGGAATCTCAGACCTTGAACAAGGAGTTTCAAATCACTCCACGTTGAAATTCCCTAGGTGGCCTTCAGCTTTCCATTATTATCTATCTCACATACAGTAATTTTGGGGAAGATAGAGGACGGGTGGCTTCAGCACCACGCTGAGCTTGTTAGGGGAAATGGTTGTTGACTAAAGCAATTATCAAGTATATCTCAAAGCTCCTGGGGGTCTTCTCAGCAAGAATGACATTTTATTGAGCAGCTAGGGTCTCTCAAAGACCTATGACCTCCCACAACTCATCCTGGATTAATGGATCCCAGGAAACAACATCCAGCTTCAATCCTGTCAAGAGATGCTCTGTCAAGAGATGTTCTGCTTGGAGACCTAATCCTGCATCTTCTCTTTTGTGCAGACAATCATCAATTCCTTGTGGTTTGGCTACGATGTTAAGACTGCTGTGGAGGAGCCACGAGTTCATAATCAGTTATTCCCCCCAGTTACAATGCTGGAGAAGAATGTAAAAAAGGTCTGTTTTAATTGTGGAAGAACCAGGGAAAGGTTATAAAACGAAGGGGGGTTGTCAGCTGAACGCTTCTTTTTCATGATCGGATAGCCCAGCTCTCTAACAGTGTCCTGCGGTTAGGCTGTTTGGGAAGTCTGAGGGCTGTAATTCCAAAACACATACAGGGGATCACGTTGGGTGAAGTTGCTCTCTTTAGCTCAAGGTGCTTTCCAAGTAGTAGCGTTGCCCAATCCTGCTGACAGGTAACTTGCCACAGAATATTCATGAGACCACAGCTGGGAACAGCTGTATCCTGACTGAGCACAATCATTTCTGAACCACAAGGCAAGAGTCTAATGTAAGAAAATGTTCTTGGATCTGCTGAAGACACAATGCATAATCTGGTTTTTCCTTCCTGCATATAGGAAATAGAAGAAGACCTAGTGAAAAGGAAACATGAGATCCAGAGGATCGATAAAGGTGCTGTGGTGCAGGCCATTCTCTGGACTGAAGGTGGATGGGCTGCAGCCTCCGATTCCCGGAAAGGGGGCGTCCCAGCAGGATACTGAACTGGCCAGCTACCTGTTGCTCAGAAGGTCTGAGCTTGACTGGTTCACCACTGCCTAGAAATCTCTGGAGCAAATGATTCTGTGTCTCATCAGTGTGGGTTGCGTGGTAGATTTATAACGAACAAAGAGACGACCATGGGACAATTGTGCATTGCTTCAGTGACAAATACTGTATGAAACAATATCTATGCATATAGAAATGGGGGAAAAAATCCAGCTGTTGGCATCAGCTTGGCCTTGGCATTTTTTTAGGATCC
Organism: Python bivittatus; assembly: GCF_000186305.1. The sequence goes on along the minus strand of NW_006535704.1, from coordinate 60,067 downwards.
ACAGAATTCCTTCCTTGGTTCCTGAATGCAGGAATGAATATAAAAGCATCCTGGAGAAAGCTAGACAACCCAAAGTGGCTTTTGTGTCTTGGTGCTATCTGGCACGTCAGCGTGCTGGCCGCTTCCACTGGTGTTCTCCAAGGCACGTCAGCAGATGGCGCTCCTTGCTGCAGAAGACCCAGAAGAAGACCTAAGATTGATGGTCTGTTTCCTTCTCCTCCACCAAGCATCATCGTTGGATGGGATGGAGGGGTGGGTGAGAAACAGATGGCTGTGGCATGGGTTGTCTAGCAAAATCACACGCGTTTTGTGTGGGTGAAAGGAAACCTGATCGTTGGGCTGCTTTGGGACACAGGTTCCAGAAGACAAGCTGAGAAACGTGAGGTGAGGAGAGTTGGACCGTGGAAGAGAGAGAGGGGTCTCTCTCCCCTTCACCATCCATCCCCCCCTTCTGCTGCCCCTAGCTACTGTTCAGGCTGATCCAAAGGCCTGAACTCTCCCCTGCTGAAGCAGAATGGGCTGGGAGGCAGTGCCCGCGACCAGAGGGAGGGGCCTGTGCCAGCCTAGAGGGGCCAGTAGGAGCTCGGCCATTCCAAACTCCGAGGGATCACCCGGCCACAGCAGAAACCAAATGGTTGGTGGTACACCAGCCAAAATGGTACTTTAAAACCAAAACAGCTCCGAATAACAAGGCTGTTTCTAATATTCTCTTACTCCTTTTTGAAGTGTTGTGCCCAGACATCAAAACTGAATGATTGCTTCCTGTAATTGAGAAAACTATACAGGTCATTCAGCCTAAAACTGCATTTCCCTGTTTGTGGTCATGTCAGACTTGTACAGTTCCTAATCAAGATTCAGTATCTTTTTGGCAAGTACGATATTCCCAAAATCCAATTCTCTTTTTGCCCAGCTGGATATTCCCTAGTCCTACACCTCCGCACTCGACTGAACATTTTCTAAGTAAGTAGCCCTGTTGCTGTTGCATTTCATTCATTCCTCTGTATCGTTTTAAATTTTATTTCTTTCTAAGGTTCTTGTGTGTGTCATAAAACCCGTTCTGCCACTGCTTCACCGTTAATCAAAAACCCAGGGAATCCACCCTGGAACATTGTGACATGACACTTTTTCTTTTAGATTTTTTTTAATCCCCTCTTTCTTATTTTTATAAATAACTCAAGGTGGCGAACAGATCTCATACTCCTTCCTCTTTTCCCCACAACAGCCGCCCCATGAGGCGGGCTGGGCTGGGCTGGGCTGAGTGGGGGGGACTGGCCCAAAGCCACCCAGCTGGCTTTCCTGCCTCAGGCGGGACCCGAACTCGCCGCCTCCTGGTTTGTAGGCTGGTACCTTCACTGCTAGAGCAAACGGGCTCTTAATGACTATGAATCAACCATCTTTCTTAATGAAAGGCACTTAATGATGCCTTTCTCCAGTGTGATGAGGAACCACTGATGACACTATTACTTTTTAATCATATCATCTAGCTGATATTGAACTATTTTGCGAGCCCTCTTTCCCCCCTTGCTCTTCTTCTTCTTCCTACTGGCTGCAGGGTCCGCTTGCCTGTCCTCGGCTTGGCTAGTTCACATGGCAGCGCCATCAAGGCACGATGTGAGGAGGGACTTGTTGCAGGGCCTGGCCCTGTTTTTGGGCTGAGGGAGTGGGACTGACCCAAGGCCACTCAGCTGGGTCTCCCTGCTGCTCGTCCAGCATCCTCACCACTACCCCACACTGGCTGTCCACTAACATCTCACAGTGATTTGCAAAATGCTACAGCATTTCTACAATCACGGAAAGTACCCAGTCAAAAAATGAGGCAAGGCTAATGCAGAGATTTTCCTTAGAAGAAAGCTTGCTAAAGATAACCCACATCCGTGGAATTTGGTATGGGCAATAAAACAAGGGAAGTCTCTTCAGTTATCTAAAAGAGGCCAGAAACTGCTTAGAGAAGAGGAATCGACAATCGGTTTCTTTTGAGTACAGGACCTTTCACGCACGGTCTCCATTTTATCATTTGGCATAAGGACGGGCAGTCGGTGGCTTATGGACTTCTTTCCCTCTCCTACCACTTTAAACATTTCGTGTGACCCAGGAGGTTAGGATCTTTCCAAAATCCTGGGTGATGAACCAGGGGAAAGTTGCACAAACCTCAGAGACAGCAGTGGAACAAGGCTCCCCCCTGCACACACACACGCAAAGCTTGTAGCAGCAGGGCTGGCCCTAAGTGAGCAATGGGGTGTCTCAACCATCCCCACCCAGAACCCCCCATCCGCACACCTTCTGTGACTTCCTGCCTTGCCGTAGCGGTTTGATAGTGCTCACTGGGGGAATAACACCTTTATCTGGTACTTCCCCCTCTCTATACGCCCCCCTCTTGGTGGGTATCCCCTACAACCTATGGCTGCACTTTTGAATAAAAAGGGGAAAATAAGATCATCTGTAATTTTATTTTTTTAAATCCTTTTTAATTTTAGGCAGTCACATGCAAGATCAGTGATAGGGAAAATTAATAATATTGCTGTTTGCCAGCCCCACTACGTATACCAGGCCAAGAAAGTAACTCCAAAGGAGGGTTAAAACTACTGAATTATATTGGTGCTAGTAACAGAGTCTTGCAATCTTTACTTCTCTCTCACCCCCAACCCACTTATACTCCTGTGAACTAAGAAGGTGTCTGTCTGAGCTGTTTCTCCTCCCTCAGATTGTTTCGGGGTTTTCGCCTCATTGCTCTGGGAAAGGATCTGGCTTATCTCCCTCCAGGTCATCTTCTTTACTCTCTACGTGTTTTAGAAGCCTAGTAGGAATCTCCCACAGAATGATATATTAGATTCTGGGCAGACCAGAAGGGTAGGACTCTGCATCATACATAAGCAAGAAGAAGAAAATTTGCATCATACATGCAATGATATGGAGTCCATAATCAGTCAACAAACATTTACCCGTAACATGGGGGGTGGTGATGAGTGGGGACAGAGAGGGCTGGATTATTGAGTTGATGTACACATTGAACCAGGGAGGGACCAGAACATGCCTTGCCTCGCCCCTCTCCGCCCCTCTCCAAGTGGTGTTGGATTGCTTAGTTTTTCCCACAATCTCTCTCTCGGAATTAAATCAGAAGCAGAGGCAAAGTCAGCCAAAGGTGACTTTTGCGAAGGGAACCTCTGAGTCAGGAAGAAGGTGCCTTCACTAAATAGTGGAGAATCAAGCGGTGCTTCTGAAGCCTGCCTGCTCCTCTCGCTTTCCACCCAACCTGATATTCAGCAAACAGAATCTAACTGTATTTGGGAGGCTGATAGATCTGTAATTGGCAGGGCCTGCTCTATTACCTTTGTTTTTATGGAATGGGAAAACCGTGGGGCAGCCCCAGGCGAAGACGAAAGTGCAGAGCTGTTAAGTTGGTGAGTTGGGCAGCCCACACTGGAGCCCACCAGCCTTCGTTTTTCCTTAAAGATTGGGGGGCATTAAGAGCTCCTCCAGGGGCATTTCCAGATTTTGATGATGAAATGAGGTCCTGGGCATGCGAGGCAGATCTGGAAGACCATTTAGAAAAGGTCGCAGCTGGATTCTCTGTTGATCCAGCCATGAAAGTAGTTTTCCTGGGAGTCTGTCGCTATTAGACAAAGTGAACCCAAACCACTGTCTTTAAGGGAACCAGGAAGGATTCTCGATCCTCATGCCTCACTTAAAACTTCCCTTTTTGGGATTTTAGGAGGGGAGCCTTGTGCTCCTTCTTTTGCGCCAAAAGGGAATGGAGCATTTCTAGGGAATTTCACACTGAAGGATATTTACTGCCACTTTGGCTCTGCTGTATTCTGAAACAACAGCAATCGAGGGGTAATCTTGATTGGAGGATCCGGGGAGCCCGGATGATAATGCTACGGCCAGCTCGGGGCATCAGCTTGGCCAGCCTGAGAAGAAGTTGAAGGAGAGAACCTGAACTCAAGAGACCCAGCAACTGTTGCCCCACTGCAAAGGCCATTTATTGCAAACCCACCCTTTTGTGGGAAGCTGAGAGGAAAGTGGGTTTTCTTGAAACTCAGCACCCATTTTGGGGTCAAGCAAACAAAGGAAAGCAATCACAATCAAGGCAATTTCCAACACCAAAGTGAGTGTATGTGAAACCAAGATCATAATCTGGCCCACTGGAGCCCCAGAGAGCGAACTCCCCATTGGAACCTCCCTTGGTGTCCCCCTAAGAAGGACGAGGACTGGACTGCATGCCAAGGGGCCAACGGGAAGCCGGCCACATTGCACTGCTGGTCCCAAGGCTCTTTTGGAAGGGGAGGGCAATTAAAATGGGCTTCTAAAGAGGTGCCCTGACCAGACAAAATCAAAACATGAAATCCTTAAACATCCTCCATGAGCAATTCTCAGCCTAAAATAATCTGTGTGTGGGGAGGAAGGGGGGTTGAAAAGAAAAAAGCAAAGCCATGAGATTTGAAAAGAAACAGACCAACAAATAATATGTGAAAATATATTTTAAACTTCCTATAGAACAAATGTGCATTAGGAAATAGACAAAGCTCACCATCCAGAATGACTCTCCCATCCCTGGTACAATCCCCCCTCCCCGCTTCCTCCCCCCGCCCAGCACAGTAACAATCAGAGGAAATGCAGCTGCTGGTGAAGGCTCAGCAGGTGGGAATGCAGGGGTTCATCGCTTTCGCTTTTAGCAGGAGACACAGGGAGAATAAGCGCTCACATTGACGGCTTTGGCTCCGAAGTCGTGCCCCGCCTCCCCAGCCGGATCTCTTCAGCAAACCATTAATGGCTCTTAGGCTTAAAAGTTCCCCAAAGCAGACCCTACTCAGGCCGGGGCTGCTACATCTGGTCCCCGGAGCGTTGGCTCATTTGCTTGCCCAGCTAATTGCTCGTTTTCTCCCTGAGCAAATGCGGCTTCCAAGCGTGAGCGTGGAAGGGGCTTCAGTCACGCCGGCTGCAGAGTTACTGCTCTCCTCGGGCTTTCCAGTCCAGAACGAGCTTTCCAGGAGAATTTGGACTCCTACCCAATACAGGCTCAGCCTTCTAGACTCCCGCCTTGCCAGCCTCAGGGTGGGAAGCCCAGCCAGACTTTTTCCCTGGACATCCTAGGCTTCCAGCAGCAACACATTCTTGTCGTCTCAGGACAGAGAAGAAGTTACTCCAGCAGGACTCAGTCCAACACACCTCTCCCTCCCGCAGGAGACAGATTTGTGGCTCAGCCTCTCCAATTCTACAGAACTGATGTCTCGCGGGTGCAGGGCAAACAACAGCAAGAAGTTAGGCCTGATGGAGGAAAAATGTGGAGAATAGTTTGGGTGTGGGTGTGTGGTTTGCATAGAAATGTATCAGAAGTTCCTTGCAGCAGCCTCTGTGAAGGCCAAAGGAGAAGGCCAAACCTCCGGAGAAGGTTAACAGGTTGCAGGAGAGTTCGCCAGAGCTTTCCCCAGCTTCTAATAGCCCGAGGCTTCCCCCTGTTTCCTTGGATCAGAATAAGGGAAGACGCAGGAGCTGTCCTGGGAGATGCCCTGCACAACGTTCAGGGGCTGTTGCGCGGTGCTGACTCGGTGCCCCATGCTTGCTAAAGCCTTCGCGAGGTCCTGCAGAGAAAAAAGCACCAGTAAGCCCCACACACCCCCTTCGAAGGCTTCCTGCACAGCTCTTTGGACCATCATCATCATCATCATCATCATCATCATCATCATCATCATCAAACCAATTTATATAGCCGCCCATCTCACCACGCCCATTATGTTAGGAAGGAGGACTGACCAGCAGCGGTAAGAGGCAGGCCCCAGCAACACCCTGAGGGAGAAGACTGGGTTGGCCACTCCTGGGCAGATGCAGAACGGGCCGAACTAATTCATCCAACAGGGTCCGCAGGCCTCATTCTCTATATTGACCCACAGGGCAGGACCAGATTTAGTGGATTAAAATTACAAGGAAGCAGGTTCAGGCTGGTCACAGGAGGAAATTCCTGACAGCATGAGCTGTAAGCCAGTGGAGCAAGCTGCCCATGTAATGGTGAATTCTGCTTTGTTGGAGGTCTTCAATCAGAGACTGGATGGTGGTCAAACCGGCTGTAGCGAATCCCACAATCGGGACTTGGACAGTCTCTAAAGTCTGAGTCTCCCCTCTGGGAAGATCAGCTGGGCAGGGAACTCCAGGGACAGGAGGAGACTGCACAGAGCTGCATAAAATACCCCAAAATAAGTTTCTGCACTATACTGGTGACTTCCCCATCTGAGGAATGGACAAGAGTGTTATTCTCAAAACTCTCTGCCTCCACTCTCCAGCTATACTCTAGGCAAGTCCAGCAGGTCCCACTCTTCTGTCTGGGTCCCAGTTGTCTCCCACACTTTCACCCACTCTTCCTAAAGCAAATGACTGATCTTGCCATTTCTCTTTTTCACCTGAGAGAAGATCAGGAGGGTGCCCTGCAGAAGGAGTGGGAGCAGACACCAGAGGTGGAGCCTTACTCTTCCCAGTTTCATTTCTTTTGATTTATTGGAAGGCCGGCAAAGTAGCTGCAGCTCTGTGAGCATCTCCCCACCGCAACAAACGCTTCCCACAATGAGATGGGGGAAGAGTTCCCACACGGGCTTGATTACGTTAAGAACTGGACCAAGGCTGTGAAGTAATGGAGCTGGTTCTCCTGTCCACCAAGGGACAAGGGGCTGCTTTCACCCAGCCTTGCTGCTGTGAATATTTGTTCATGAAGCCGTTGGTGTCTGCTGGGAGTCCACTGGCACAAAGTTGGGGAAGGGAGGAGGAGGGAGGGAGAGAAGAGCCAAGAACCAAGTCCCACGTCTCACCGGTGGAAACTGCTTCTCCACTTGAATGGAGCTGCTACTGGTGGCATAGAGAATGGGAGCTCCAATGGCTTTATCCAGATCGTACCCAAACCATAACTTATTGGCGATGGCCTGCAACAGAAAGAATCCTTTGATAAACCCATGGAAGAAAAGTCTAGCCAGAAGCATCCTTGTGAAAGCTAAGGAATATTCATGGGGAGCAATTCAGTGGATATGACTGATTTAAATTGTATCAAGGTAGTCTTTTGCCCCGACTCCTCTCACTTTTTGAAATGCAGTGTCTAGCCAGTCACAGAAGGTCAAGTGCTCCTCCCCCCCCAACCCAAAGTGGCACATTCCTGTAATTAAAAGGGATTTAACCGCATGGAAAAGAGATTAAACTTGAAAGTGACTTTTCAGAGGAAAAATAATCCCATCAGGCTGCCATCGGTTTCCTCTGACCACATCTCAGCTGAGAAGAAGAAGCACCCTCTTCCAGGAAAATCACAGCAATGGAAGAAAACACTCCAGGTGGGGTGGATTTAGGACAAGACTTTGGACAGAACTAAGGAAAGCTTGTGGGTCATCATCAAGGGCAGCTCTTGTACAAGGCAATGAGCTTACACGGCTTACCTGAGCTACAGCAGGGATAATGAGGGGCCCACCTGAGCCTCCAATTATTAGCTTGGACTGCCCACCTTTAGAAAGAAGAATGGACGGTGTCATGGAGGACGGAGGTATCTCTCCTGGGGGGACAACAGGAGAAAGCGTTAGCTCCCTGCAGGAGCCACCTCTCAGGAAAAAACACTGACACAAAGGCGCCACCATGCTTACACACTTCCTCAGCAGCAATTCCCACGGTGATCTATAGGGCTTGTTTATACTGTAGAGCCATTCTAGCATCTCAGAGGAAGACCCAGTGAGCTCAATGTGACTTACTCCCAAGTAACTAAGTAGAAAATAGCAACTTTCATTTGTTGGATCCTCTATGGCGGTCAAGCATCCAATAAGGAGCAGCCCGAGCAGTTAAAAGAACTGGCTCTTCCCTAGGAAACTTTGTCATTTTACCATATGTTAAGAATCACGTGAGAGAGTTGGCATGAAGATCAATGGCTGTATGACTGCCTCTGAAGGCCATCTCCTAGGAGACTCACAGTCAGGTGGCCACTGTGAGAACAGACTGGCAGACTAAATGGGCCAGGGGTGCAACCCAGATGTTATGTTCTGATGTTAAGCCCAACGCCCTGCTCAGGGCAGGGATCCAAACACCAGCTTCTCTGGGCGGATGGCTGCCCAGCCTCCAGCCATCAGTTCTCTGGGTCATTGGTTTTGGTGCCCAACTGCTCTTATGGCTAAGAAATTCCTTTTAACCTTCATTCAGAATTTGCTTTCCTGGAACAAGGCCATTATTCTGGGTCCTGCATTTGGGACAGGAGAGAACCAGTGTCAACCTTGCTTGTGGTCCTACTTTTGGGAGATAAGAGACACACACCCCTGAATAAAATTTCAGCCTAATAATTAAAAGAAAACTTTCAGCAGATGTTGAAATCATCCTCTCAGGATCCTGTCCCGTGGTTGAAGATGCACGGTAGGCATTTTGTGGGGGTTCTTTGGGGGGGCAGTGGCCCTCACCTGGAGAAATGTCTTTGCTAGACCGCTTCATGCAAAAATCAGCAAGCTCATTGTTTAAGATGATTCCAGTTTGCTGCGAATATACCATTGAGCCAAACCTAAGCACAGAGAAAGCACATGGGAGAGGGGAGGATACGGACGTGAACATTGCACTTGATCAAGAGGATGCTGCGATTCTGGCTGTGTGGCTTAAGATAATCTCTCTGAATGGGGCTCAAGGGGGCTCAGTTGGCCCCTAGCAGCAGATGGAGGTCTGGCAGGCGCCTCATCCACCTCCTGAAGCAGGTTTTGAACAGAGTGTTAGATGGGCAAGTCCTGGAAGAATCTTGAGGCCCTGAGGCCTCCCCTGGAAATCTGATGGGGATGCTGTATGTGCTAGCCTGTAAAAGAGCTATATCTCAAGGCCTTAGACCTCATGACCAGGAAAGCAGTCCCAGGAGACCAGCAGGGAGAGGTCCTCCTGATCTCTCCCTGCTGAATGGACAAGAAAGGAATGGGGACAAGGGGAAGACAATGCTTTCTGCTAGATTTTCCCTGCCCCAAACTATTGGAGTCTGCAAGCCAGTGGAAATAGTCTCATGTGTCCTCAGTGAACCCTTTTCCTGCCAGCCTCAGCAACTGCCTCCCCCCTCAGACTGGGCATTCTTGGCACTTCTGCTGGGAAATAAAACCTCTCCTTGGGGAGGCAAAGCTCCCCTGCTGGCTCAGAAGCTCTTCAGAGGGGACTTCTGGATAGGCCAGGCCTTGACTCAGCTTGGTGAAGGTGGCAAGCAGCGTCCCCAACAGTATATTAGCTTTGCCTGTGGGACCTTTGGTTAATAAAGGAGAAGCAGGAGCATGCCTGGAACCGACGGTGTGCAAAAAGCACAAGCCCAACTGGGGTCAGCTTCAAACACAGAATTGTTGGTGGACCCTGCAACTGGAGGTGGTCTTCAATGGAGTTACTACAGATGCTTCTGCAGAGACCCTAATTGGAAGGATGTGGGGAGGGGGGGTGTCCACAAAACCGAGGGATAGACTTCCTGGAAGTGGAGGGCCAGGGTTGTCAAGGCTCCTCTCAGCATCACAGGTCCACTGCTAATGCCCACTTACGGGTGGTTGATGGTGCTGGTGGCTGACACAGCACTCCCATCCTCTGCCAAAACAGCTACGTGTGAGGTGCCGAAAGGGGCCGTTCTCAGCTGTACCAGGTCATAATGTGTGGCTGGGTGGTCACCACGGTCGTCGATCAAGTGCCTGACGTGGTCAGCAAAGGCATCTGAAATCAGCTCATGGAGAACCTCCTGAAAGATGGGCATTCCAGTCAGGTGAAGGAGACCTGCCCTGGGTGTACCTGATGCCCCCTTCCAATCTGCTCACAAGCCAAGAGGGTTCTGAACAGAATGTGGGGTTTCTTGACCAACTCTGAGGACCACTGAGTAAGAGAGGGTGAAGTCACTGGCCTCAGAGTTTTCTTTCCCAGCAACTGAGCAGCACAACCTATTGCACAGGAAAATACACTGAAGCTGTATACTTTCAAGGTGCTCTGTGCAAAGGATAAGGGGTGCGGAATACAGGAAAAGGAAGACTCCCTTTTCTGTATTAGTACACATAGCGTACCGATGCCAAAAGTCAGAGCCACTTTCAACTGAATAGCTAGCTTCTTATCCCTCTAGCTTCTGAAGGCATCTTAATCCAATACGAAATCAGCAAAACTTTTATATGTTCCTTGTTCTGCTTGTAAATTTGAACATTTTATATTTATTCAACTTCTCTGGGCTGTTGCAAAGATCAGTTTTTTGCATGTTAACTACAAATTCAGGACTCTCTTTTCATATACTGCTTGCAAACCATGATGAGGAGAGAAAGATGAGGCATTCAGCATTTAAATGCTGATTTTCATGATGTTACCTAAAAATTGGCAGATCTTTTTTTGTGCATCCCCCTTTGTGTTCTCTGGGCCATTTGCTCCCTTCAAAAAAATGGGAACGCTAAACTGCAGGAAAACATCCAGCTTATTTCTATAATGTTTGGGGGACAATGAAGAACTACCTTGCAAAGAATGGTGTGGAAATACAGGTTATAAATGGTAAATACGTAAAGAATAAAACAGATATTAACTTCCACCCTTCTGGAAGTTAAAAACAACAATAAGAACAACTTTGTCCTTATTCTCCCTCCCTCCCCATCACTAAGGTGAAAAATTTAACAAATGAAGGGATGGAATCAGTATCAAATATTGCCTAGTACTGACTAAGGTACTGGGAGCAAAGTACCAGTTTTTGACACAACCTACTAGACATAACAGTGGGGAATCATGATGACTGTGAACACTGAGCTGCTGACCCTAATGAAATTCCAAAAATTTGAAGGCAGTCCCAGAGGAGACCTACCTCTTTTATATTAGAAAAATTAGGGTCATCTAATTTTGCTTTTTGGCCATTGGCAAACTTCAAGGTCTCTGCAATATAGTGATAGGCCTTTGCTCTTCTGTTTGGTGCTTCCATATCCACTTTGGTGAAGTTGAACCCTGAAAGACAAGGAGAGTTGTGGATTACTCCACTCATCAATATACTTAAACTTATTTTAATTTAATACCGAATTACAATTGATTTAATACAATTAATTTAATACAGAATTACAACGTTTTGTAAAATTCTATAGATAGAAGAATATTGTTTCCACATGCTAGTTCTTGATATCTTTACTCCAAATACCAAGGGTGTAACCAAGAAGAACATATGCATTCTTAACACACAATAATTGAGCCCATCACATTAATAATCCTATTGATGTGAGCCCAAAATGTGGTACTAGGACAAGAATAAATCAAACAAGTTAATATTCCAATTCCTGAGTTGCATCTCCAACAGCAAGGTGATTGCAACCAACCATTAAACATTTCCCTAGATCCATTTTTGGTTGTTGCTATATTATCGTAAGATCATAGGAAATTTATTTCACATTGTTTAACTAAGTTTCAGGCTTGTTATTCTAGAAATCATATAAATAACTAATATCAACTTCATGAGCTTCAGCTTCCTATGAAGAAAGTTTATTGACTTACAAGACAAATTAAGTCCTCCAAAACTGTAGAACTTCAAAACCAGCAATAACATTTGGACCAAACACTCTGAGATAAATCAAGCTCATTTTTATCTCTGCCAAAGTTTTAAAAACAGCTTTCTTTGAACTGAATGGTTACAAAGTAATAATGTTATCAAACTCACTTCACTAAAAAAAAATAGATTTAGATCTTGTTTTTAAACTGAACTATCCCATAAACGAGTTTTTCATGGGAAAAGAGCTCAGGTCTGCATTCTTGCAGCACTGTACTGAGATCCCCAGGCCAACAGGGATTCCAATTCTTGCCACGATTTCAAGATACAGTAATAATTCTCAGGTTGAGCCTGAAGAGTTGAATGCTAAAGTTCCTTGTTCCATCTACTAACCAAACTCAGATGAAAGCCCAGCAGGAAGACAGAACATGTGTAAATCTACGTTTCTCAAAAGGTAAAATCTTGCAGGATGTTCTTACCGAGGACATGTATTTGATATCTTGGAAATTAGTTTAAAATAATGTCACGTTCTTTACAGGAAGGACTTGCATAATGTAAATTAGCATTCGAGCATTTGGTAATTAGCCAAATTACCAAAAAAAAGGCACCCTGGCATGAAATGCCATTCACTAACTCATTACTTAAGGGTTGAATAAAACATATCAGTCCAAAATAGGAAAACTTTGGGGAAGTTTGAGTCAAAATCCATTTTAAAGTACCAAGGAACTCTACCAAAGGCTTTCTCAGCATCCAAAGAAATTATAGCTCATATCTTGTCTAATCTGAGGAAGCAAGAACACCATTAAAAATACATTATTAGAAACGATAATGGATCAATAATCAATACAGCTATAACAATACCCTGTAAATTAATCTACAGGCCAGAGCAGCTGTTAAAATTGTGGCATTCATATTTATCAAGGAAATAGTTCTGTAATAAATCTGGTGGAATTCATGCCGAGTTTAGGAATAACTGTGTCATTTGTCTTGTTAAAACTAAATGGAGGTAATGTGGGGTTTTTTGGAAAAGGCAGAAACAGGAAAAGGCCAGTATACTTTTTATACTAATCTTCTGGAAAACCATCAGGGCCAGGAGTGTTTTCCAATGTCACAGAATAATTGTAATGACAAATACTTGAAGTGAAGAGTATGTAGCAAAATTAACAACAGAAAATTACTTTACAAAAAGAACTCATTTTCGGTAAAAAAACCAAAACCAAACCCCAAAACCCAAAACCCAATATCCCGTCTTTTCTTGATGAAACTTATATACATTCCTCATTTGTATATTGAGTAGATACTACAATATTACATTAATTTTTACAAACTTACAATAATTGCATCAGTTACAAATCTGAAGGACAATATCTTACTGGACTTTCCCCAGTATCATTCTGCTTTATGCAGTGGGATAACAATTCTACTGTATTTTGGAAACAAGCTTCTATGCAATAATTTGGTCTTGAATAAAAACTGCAGCAGGGCCCCACGCCGCAGACAGTGATTTCCCTGAGTTCCCCTTAATGCCAATAAATAAACAGATGCCTGTCCTATCTTGCTCAGCTCTGGGCGTGGAGGATTCTAGGCTTCATAGGTGAGGAACTCAGGCTCTGGACAAGGAAAGTGGAGTCCCTAGGGCAGGGTTTCGCAACCTCGGCAACTTTAAAATGTGTGGACTTCAACTCCCAGAATTCCCCAGCCGGCAAATTGGCTAGAGAATTCTGGGAGTTGAAGTCCACACATCTTAAAGTTGCCGAGGTTGAGAAACCCTGTCCTAGGAGGAAGGATAGCCCTCTCTGAGTAGGCTGCCTCGTTCAAATTCTGTTGTGGAAGAGTTCGGGCTTGTGCTTGACTTGTGGAATAAGTTGCAAAAGACCACGTTTTTTACTGCCAGCTTTTTCTTCAGAACAGCTGAAGACTGATCACTGATGGTGAGTTTCCAAGCTGGTTCTCCAGAAACAGCCTTTCTCAATCCTGTATTACCAGAATCCCCACCACATGGAAGCCAGCTGTAATTCTTCCCAAGCTGGGCACAGGCTTGGTAATTTCACAAAGAGGCCTTTGGAGCCAAGAGCTGCACCTTGCTCATTTACCTTTTAGGACATTGAGGATGAAGAAGAGGACAGCTCCTGCTGCTGGCCGAGGGGCTGAGTATATGGTATATTTGTCCAGTGAAATATTCAAGGGCTTCATCAGTTCAATATGATAATTCTCGAGGTCCTCCAGTGTCAAGGTGCCACCTAAACAATCAGGCATGACAGCAAAAGAGAGTGAATCATTTCAATCCTTGTAGGAGGTAGTGCTTTTCAGAAAGGAGGTACATAGTCCCTCTTGACCTGAAGCCAGAGGAGACTCTGCAAACCAGAAGCAGATTAGACTCTACGAGTTGCCATACTGACCAACAGATGGCCCTCAGGACTATCTGCAGCTCATTTTTCTCTGCCCCTCTTTCTGGAAGGAAGATCTTGGATTACCTATCTGTAATTAATTGGACTTCTGCGCAGCTTCATATGAAAGCTACTTTGGAGGAAAAGTGGGAGTGTTGCCAAGGCCAACAGCTAGCTTAGCAGTTACAGAGTCTTTCCCCGCTTGGATCTGATTATGGCACAAACACGAATGTATCACGATTTTGCCTTTTTCTTATCTGCAGCCCATACCTCAGTCAACTTTACATCATCCTTAGCTGGTGTTTTCTCTTTTCCCTTATCCCAACATCAATTCTGCATGGATATAACCTCATATATTTCACTGACCAACCTGCAAGTGGCACTGAGGTCCCTAGAGGTTGGAATCAGCCTGGCACCTCTTGGCTATTTGGGGCCGAGTCAAGACCTCCAGCTCCTGAAACCATTCTGTTCTGGGCCCTGGGAGGCTCTAGTTCTTTCAACAGAGGCTTTCCCTTCTGTAGGCCAAGTCTTGGAGCCACCCTCTGGCCAGGTGACCAATCAGCCTGAACAGCAGCTGACCAATGAGGGTGGTGGAGCAGGCTGCATGGTGAGGTGGGAGGAAGAAGGAGAACAACTTTCCCAGCACCTTTCAGCTGTTGTTGGCTGCTTTGGAACACTGGCTTGGCACTCCAAAATCCATATGTAAAATTAACCTGATTTTCTACCAACAGTTGGTTTCCTTTCAATGAAACATTATGCAAAACCAGAGTGAGTCTTGATAAATGGTCAAACCGCATGGTCTTAGCCATCTGACAAAATTCACCTCTTCAAGAGCTGCTTCTCAAATGAAGAAAAATTATTTGTGGACATTTTCCTGCCAACTGATTACGTTGGAAGCAGGCAAGGGTCTCTCTCTCTCTTTAATGTGCCTGTATTCTGGAAATAAGAACAGCATGTCAGGCTGTACCTGTGGAAGGGTAGATCACCCGTGGGGGCAACTAAGGTTATGCTGCCATTGTTTTCTGCTGGCTTAAGAACTGGTGGAGAGCACTTAAACTCAGCCACGAGGAAGAGCCCATAGTCAACCCATTTATGCCACCCAAACTGCTAACTACAAATTCAATGCTCGTCAATGCTCCCATCTGACCTAAAGACCTTACGGTGATTAAGGAAGCAGGGGACTTCTATTAAATATCAGAGGAATGAATTCAGCACAAAACGGTGTGATGTTTGTCCTCTCCGATCGTTGACTGAAGGGTAAAAGGATAAAAGGGTAAAATTTGTTGACTGAAGGGTAAAAGGATAAAAGGGTAACATTTTCTATAAGCTACAGGAGATATTTACAAACCTGTGTAACTCACTGCTTACCCTGGACCCTACCTTGTTTGTGAAAAGCAGGACAGAGCAAGACCCATTTCTGTCTTCTCTGCACTCTTGCAAGTTATCCATGAACTCTTATTACTTCCTTCTTGTTCTTTAGCTGTGGTAAGACATGTCCTCATGCCCTTACTGCAATGTTTACTCAGAAGCCTTTGGAAAGACTTCTGTCAAAAGGGGTCCATCTGACAAAGAACTCAAAGCCTTGCTGGTGGAGAAAGTGCCTGCACAGAAACTAAGATGCCCGCTTAGCTTCCTTTTTCTGTTATATCTAATAATTCTTGTTTTTCACTAGCTTCTTCCAGATCCTTTTAAAAGGGAAATGAAGGTATCAATGAGGTCAACCCAGACCAAGCCAGAACACTGTGTGCAGTCACACGCATTTTTGGCAGATGGTATAACACTGCTTCATTTCACAGAAGCTGAGAGCCTGCTTCTCTCACATCTCAGACTCAGAGATCACCCATTCCAATATTAAACAGCACGCAAGTTATTCGCTATGTGTCTGGCAGGAACATAAAAGGTAACATTGCTTGGGAGAACTGTGCAATCTTGTCCTACCTTCAGCTCTTACATCTTGCACTAACTTTTCTGCTGTCTTCCCAGTGTAGAATTCTTTGGCCCCATTTTCTGCCACAGCTTTTAGGGTTTTCTCTAGGGCTGACCAGTGTAAGTCCTCTCCACGTCTCAGGACAGTTCCTTGATCATTGCAAACCAGTTTGCTGAAAGAGAGGGTACAGAAGGAGGCCCGTCAGCAGTTTCTGCTCTGGAGGCCCGCCTGCGTAAGCCTTTATTTAGCCCAGACAACGAACTCTGGCTACCTCCCAAGGAAGGAGATGGGTCTCTAATCTGTCCCCTGATATGACTTTCCTTTAAATACTTCATTTCTCCTGAGGCAGCATTTAGTCATACTGGGGGAGAGATTAGAGAACTATCTGAGTGAGTGCGGTTCCGTGCATTTCCAAATGTTGCATTGATGCACTGATCTTCTTCAATCGTGTGGCATTAAAGCTCCTGCGGATGGGAGTGGCTGAAAGCCCAAATGCCAGTGGCTAGGAGGGGGAGATTCCCTCTCTACTCCTTGCCTGAAGTGGGGCTGGGGCAGCTGCTCCCCCTTGGGGTGCCACCTAGAAGCATGCCACCCCTGAAAGGGAAAGTAAAGGCAATGTCTCTTCACCCCCCCCCCCCCCCCCCCGACTGGGCAAGAAGAGGTGCTGCCAAGCCAGATTGGTAGGCAAGCAATAATCCTGTACCTCAGTAAAGACTGCTTGGGGGCAGCAGGGAGAGAGAGAAGAAAGAGAAGGCGAAACTCTTTTCCTATCTTGGCTTATCCTCCTTGGGGCAGCTGGAAGGATGAGGCCAAAGTCCCTCATTTCAGAAGCGAAAAGGAAGGACACGCCAGTCAAACACCAGGAGATATTAGAGAAGATGCAATCCGGGCTAAAAGGCAGCATGGACTTGTGAATCACAAGCTTTATCAGACTGACCTTCCTG
>NW_006535703.1:92553-108906 GCF_000186305.1 Python bivittatus | reverse complement strand
TCCCCACAACAACAACCCTGTGAGGTGAGTTGGGCTGAGAGAGAGGGACTGGCCCAAAGTTACCCAGCCAGTTTTCAAGACTAAGGTAGGACTAGTACTTACAGGGTCCTGCTCTCTAGCCTGGTGCCTTCACCACTAGACCAAACTGGCTTTTGATTTTGAATGCATAACTCTGAATATAGACTTCTGCCACCATAGATGAAGCTGTAAATGTTCAGAATTTTTTGAAAAAAACTAGCAATGTATATATGAGGACCAGTTCAATCATTGGCCTTTTGTGAACTTGTTCTGATGGTTTTATTCATGGCAGCACATTGAAAACAATGCTAGAGATTTTAGCTATATGCTTTATTTGTTGGAAAATTTTATCCTTTCTCAGATAAGTTCCAGTTTTTCCCTCCATCAAACAATACTGTCATGGTTAGAGTGTTCATTTTCCTCAAACAGACATTTTATTCAATATGCAATATAGCCAGATGTGTATAAATGTATACAAATTGAAAATCCATGGAGGGCCATGTACAGTTTTTTAAAATATCCATTTAGGGCCATTGTTTTCCAGGATTTATTGTCTTCTTATCTGAATAGTTATGCAAAAGAACAATGGAATTCATGTCTGCTGCAAGACAAAATATACTCATTGTTCTGCCAACATAACTGCTAGTGAATGTGAGGAAGATGTCTATTGTCCTTGTCAAAGAGATAATCACGACCTTTGGATGTATTTCACTATCTGCCATAATGAATGACTGCATTCTTGTTTAGTATGTTTCATACCAACCATATATTTCATCGTTACAAAATGCATTAATTAAACCTGTTGTGTATGGTAAGCTGTATTATTTCATGAGGATCTGAGTTCTCATATTTGATGTTTTTATATCTACCTATCTAAATCCTTTGAAATCTTTATAAAACATTGAAAAACTGGGAAATGAAGCTTTGAAGCAATCGTAATGCATAGTGTACTTACAAGGTCATTTTTAATTACTGCAGTCTAACAGCTGTTTAGGACAGGTGAATAAAATGGGCTACATCTTTCCATTTGTTATTAGATAGACTACCAGATGTGTTAAGAAATGAATAAAATCTCCTAAATGACACAGGTGTTGTGGATACCTCCAAAATACTCAACATGTGGTTTTAGTTATTGCTTCTACAATGTATTTATTTCCTCCAAACCAGATGTAGAGCTAATAAAATGTGTTCTCTAAATAGATGAAACAAGATTCTCATTCAAGGGCAGATCAAGCTGATAAAATGAATTGTAGACTTCAACTCACGTAGAAGCCCCATGTTACCAATTGTACAAACATTACAATGTTTATTCTGATAAAATATGATGTCATAGTGGTAAAAGTTTCAAAAGATGGACTGAGTTATGAATATGATATATAAACAGGTTGACTATAGATTTAATATTTAATGACATTATGAATCAGAACAAGCAGTGTGATTATCCATTAAGCTTCGTATTAGGGAAAAAGCCCCCTACTTCTCAGCCTTAGTTTTCATGTGAAATGGGAACAGCAATAATAGGTTTATTTTGACATATATGACCATGCTTTTGCATTAGAATTCAATACTTGAGAAGAGGTGAGCAGTTCCTCCCTTTTTACGTTGTGCTGCGATATCAATGAACAGCTGCTTGTCGATGGTGATTGTTTGCAGCAAAATGTCTTCACATATATATGAACTTTTCCTCATAAGTTGGAATTCTATACTATTATTGTTCCAGCTCATTGGAAAATGAAAGCTCCATCTTCTAGACCATAATGGAGACTGGGACTTCTGTGACATTATCCACACGACTTGGAAAGGGAAAAGACTGCTTACTATTCCTCACTTGCTGAGTTCTACATGAGAAGATGCTGTCTAAATAGGGCTATTTTAGCTTGCCTTTCACAAGCTTAGAGTTTAGATCTTAGGTTACTCCAGAAAGGAGCCCATCTCACTTCTTTTGTGGGGCTGGCCTATCATTAGAGATGTCAAAGAAATCTGTCATGGATTTCTTATATTGCCAAATACTGTGATACAGATAAACATCAGCAGAAAAATGTATCTTAGGGATAAGTTGCATTTAAACAAAAGAATGGGAGATAGTTGTAAGGAAAGAATATATACTGAGATAGCTGTATATGAAAAACAAAAACCCAAAATATGACAGATAATTGCTTTCTCTCAGCCTGGTTGATTTCACGGGTTTGTTGGGCAGGGGGAATGAGCAGAGGGAGCATTATGTCTGTCATCTTGAGCTCCTGGGAGAAAGAATGAATAGAAATCTTAACAAATAAATAGGATAGGCAAGCTTTTGGCAAGTAGTGTGTTTGGAATCGTATCATAGAATTTGAAATTATCATTTAAGCTTGAGCAGGAATCCAGAGTAAGGCATTTCCAGCAGGTCCAGCTCTGTGTCAATGCATGAAGAGGAGCTACTAGCTCTTTTGAGTAATTGGTGGCACAGTCTCTGCCTTTTGGTAACTTCAGTCCATTAAAACATGGATTGCTGTAGCGGTGAAGGTGTTACAGTAGGAGCAAAGAAACCTCTATCTGGTCCTGCCTTAGGAATAGAAACCAGCTGGGTGATTCCTTCTCAGCTGTAGGAAGAAGGCATGGCAATGAAAATGTTGCCTAGAAAACAGGCACCAGGAGTCTGATGTGAAGGCAAAAAAATAAACAAACTTAAAGTTCCTTACAGTGATTAATTGGGCTCTGTGTTTATACATCTCTTTCTGTCTATCTCCTTCTCTCTCTCTGCACTCCATTTAAATGCTTGCAAGAGTAAGAACTTGGAGTGCATTCATCTTTTTAAATATGCAGTGGAAGTATGCCTGCAGATTTAAAAAGCAACAAAACACCCTGCATTTCTTTATAAACAGTAGCAAAATCCTCGTTAAATTATTTATCATCTACTTTTCAGTTAATGCCAAAAATAATGCTATGCTGGTCAAAAGTCAAATGACCAGAGTGGAACTGCTGTAAGGCAATTTCAGCCATTGAGAAGCCACAGGGAAATTTTAATTGCCAGCATTTTTATATTACCACTAAATTTTGCTTCATTATGTTCTCTTGTTTCAGGCTGAAAAAGAGATTATTAGCATTAGCTGTCTTAGGTTAGAAGAATGGAAGGCTAATATTGGACATCACTAGCCCTGCATTACTTACTGAAAGAACTAATAGCAAAGCAAGCACAAATGGCTAACAATGAACATTTTTATTAGAGAAAATCATGTGCAGTCAACTATTTCAAGATCTAGGTTCTTGGTAAAAATTTGCTCTTTTCACTTGACAAAACATCCAGTCAGTTTCAAAGGATGTAAATCATTTTAATAAGGCTCGTTACATTCCTGAGTTGACCCAAAGGGCTGCATATTACTGTTCCTGAATCTTAAAACACTAGGTTGTATTCTTCATAGAACCATAGAGTTGCAAGGAACTGTTAAGTCATTAGGGACTGTACCATCTTCTGCTCTTTGCAGGGATCCATGTTAGAACATCTCCTAGAGGTGGTTCTCCAGCCTCTTTCTGAACACATAGTGCAAAGGGGAACATCTCTCCTCTGTCAGTAAATGAGTCCATTGTTGAACTGCACTTATTGTTGTGATTTTTTTCCTAACATTGAACCAGAAATGTGCCTTCTTATAATTTATGCCCATTATTCCATGTCTTACACTCCAAGACAATGTCCTTCAGGTATTTGGAAAGTGCTATCGTATTCCCTCCATTATTTTCAGTCTCCCTTTCCTTTGCAAGGCTTATTTTCCTATCATTCTTAGCTGTGTGGGGGTGTTGTTGTTGTTCTTCTTCTGTTTTGTTTTGCCCTTGTTCCTGCGTAATGCAAAGAAGTAGACGTGATGCATAGATGCGGTCAGACCAATGCAGAATAAATCGGAGGTACTGCATTGCATAATTTGGAAATACTTCCATTGATGCCACTTAAAACTGCATTTGCCTTTTCGTAGCCATGCCACACCACTGGCTGTTACTCCGTTTGTGATCAACTACGGTTCCCAGAATATTTTCGCCTGCATTGTCGCCAATCCAAGTATAATCTATCTTGTATCTATGGTTTTCATTTCTTTTTCCTAAGTGAAGAATTTGTATTTTGTCAGTATTAATTTTCATTCTGTTAATTCAAACTCCATCTCTAAACTTCAGGTTTCTTGCTGTTTCAGTCATGGCACAACTGTGCCACCTTTTTTGATTTGCAGAGCAGAAAGGCTGAAAAAGAAACCTTGCTAACGTATCGGGGACAAACAGCTCCATGAACTAAGAATCTCCAAACAGACCCTTGTGATGTTTTGGACTACAGTCCCTAAAGCCTCAACTGGCATGCTCAGGCCTCATAGGCATAGGCTGAAAATGTCTGCTTTGATTAAAGCAATGGGATTTTTGTTCCAACTGGTTTGTTCAAATACAATCTACAAAATGCCCATTTAATAGGGATATGTGGGGCTGAGGAAGCGCACATTCTCTTACCCTGCAAAACAAACTAAAGACTGTTTTTGTATCAGGATACTTTTAGCACACTGAGATCAACCAATTAAAAAATAACTAACATCTTTAGCTGTATTGCACTTTCGTTTCTCCAGTAAATTGGGCTATAAATGAAACGGTGTTCTCATGACGTTCTCATTTATTATGAGGCACATTTCCCCTCCCAATAATTAAATGGTCATTTTCCCTGAATAGAGGAAAGAAAAACAAATTAGCTTGATTCTAAGAATGTCAATCTCCATGTAATTCTTGTAATAGCCAATAATAACCTAATGGTTTCTTTCTAAGTTTCACCGTTGCTCTTTATAGTTAATAGAGCTTTATGAAACTAAAAACCTCTTGAGGCAATTTTAATTTAGAGGCACCTATGGATAGACAGGTAGATTAGAATTCGGCTTGGATTTAGAAGTTTCTGTGTCTGGCAGTGTCAAACTTTTTGGGATACTTGTTGATTAATTTAATGCCTTTGGCATTAAAGCAGCCCCAACACTGTTCTTCAGAATTAGATACCGTCTCATAACTGTGTATTCCTCCCTGATTGATGACTGATATCTCTCTTGTTTCTCATTCAAGTTTAAAATCTGAACCTATACTGACAGTGGACAAAGGCTTGCTACAAATACTGTCTCAGATTTTTGACTAGCAAATGCAAGGAATATACCCTTTTCAGCAATGGCACCTTCAGAAGTTCGTCAGTTTTAACATTCAAGAAACTAGCTAGTAAAGCATAGTTATTTTAAGAGGAATTTAGCTAAAAGTATTCTGATACGTCCCAATAATTTTTACACTATTTGTGAATTTTGTAGTTTTCAGCTGATCTCAAAAAGCTAACAAGGTTGGATCTGATTACTATAGGAGTCTGAAGGGAGGACATATGATGAGATGAACATTGTGTCATTCCAGTGGAAGCTCAAGCAGTTCTGTACTTACATTGTGACTTTGCACATGCATACGGAAGGAGCAGAGCTTGCACAGTGATAGTGCCATCCCTGTTCCATCATTCTGATGAAAACATTGGATCCTGAAGATAGTTTGGCTGATTAGTACTTAAGTGGGAGACTAGGGTTGCCAATTAGATTGAGAACTCAAAAATATCCTGGAAGAAGACAGTGATAAACTACAAAACTATATGGATGTCTCCATTAAGTTACTGGAGTTGAGCTCAACCCAGATAATTTTCATTATTTTAATGCATATTTTTTTACTTAACAGTATTGACTTATTTTTGTTTCCATTATATTTTAGGGTTCTAATATATGGCCATGGGATATACATTCAACCAAGTGATTTATCACCTGTCTGCATCCCACACATCATGATTTTGGAGCTAAGCATGAACATTGGTTGCACACAAATTATGCACAGCTTCTATCTAGTTGGTTGTAAATCAGAATATAAGCATGCAATAATGCTACATTAGAGAACTCTAGTTTCTCTGGTAAATGATTATGTTTTATTTAGATCTATTTAAGGTATCATGAAATTCACTCATGCAGTAAAACCTCTCCAAATTGCAAGCCAAGGCACCTCGCCTCAATTTCTTTGCCTGAGTAGAAGTAATTATGTTTTACAGATAATATATATTGTGATCAGTTACAGATGCTCCATTGGGTTTCTAAAACCTGGAATTAAATAAATAATAGAGGTGTGTGCGATATTTGGGTCCAGGGCAAGCAGAGTGGCTTTGGATCCAATGTGGGCGTTTTGTCTATACCTGTCAGTGGCTCCTTAAAGGAGCTTAACTGTTTACTGGTCTAACACAGTAGCCAAGTGGCCTCAGAAGAATATGTGCTTGAGTGAAAGAAGCATGATACCCACATATCATAAATAAATGAACCAGAAAATTTTCCTTTTCAGTATATGATTGTTGCCAGAATAGTGTAGTAAGGTCTTATGAGTATATGTATGTCTGTAACTTTCTTTTTTTAAGAAAAACCCAGCATCTCAGATGCAAAATGAAGCAAATAAAATCAAATAAATATTGACATTCATAGTTGCTTCTTAGGGATTTTTCTCCTCTTTTTATGTCATGTGGGAGTTCTGCTGGAAAAAAAAAAGTGAATTGGTTTATAGCCTCTCATAGTACGTGTGTGTGTGTGTGTCTATGTATGTATGTATGTATGTATGTATGTGTATATGTAAGTATTTATACAATTTATATGGCCAACTTGCAACTTGCAATCCTGGGAGCTAAACAAAACAAATAAAAACAACAAAATACATAAAAGCCAAATGTTCAATGCCCAGGCTCAGTGCTTGGGAGAAAAGGCACGTTTTCAAGGCCTTACCGAAAGCTAACAGGATCAGGGCCATCTGAATCTTGTGCAGTGTGGTTTACAAAGGATAGGCATTGCAACAGAGATGGCAGACCTTCTGGGTCCCACTAGATGACACATTTCATAGAAGGGGGCCAAAACAAAGCCTACCCTGTTGGATCTTGTGGGATTAGCAGAAACAACTGGAAATAGGTGGTCTTTCAAGTAAACCTGCCCTGTGTCTTAAACAACTTTATAAGACTGTAACCAGCACCTGGAAGCCGTCTGCAAGCTAGTAGAGCTCACAAGCAAATGGTTTTACATGGGCATACTATGGTGTGCCAAATAGCTTCCTGTCCCACTGCATTCTGGATAAATTTTAGCTTCTGGATAGTCTTCAAGGACAGTCCCATATAGAGCATGCATTGCAGTAGTCAAAGCAGGGAGTGACCAAGGCATGAGTGACTATGAGTAGGGCTTCCCAATTCAGGAACAGGCTCAACGGGCATTCAAGATGAATTTGTGCAAAAGCCTTCCTGGTTATGGGTGCCAACTGGTCTCCAAGCAAGAGCTGAGAGGCTGAGGGGACCCCAAAATGTGCACCAGCTCTGTTTGAAGTAATGCTACCCTATTCAAAACTTCTAGAACTGGATATCATGATTTCTTAGGTGTGGTTCCTCTGTGTTATTACAGAAATTTATCCCCTCAGACTAGACTAGTATAAAACTCCAAGAATTTTATGTACAAATACCTACAAACCACACCCAATAATTTCTTTGTCATAGTTACACACTGCTTTCTCATTTCTCCAACCCACTAGTTCCAGCAGTCAATACTGTTTAGGGAAGGAGCTCCCAGCTGGAAAGAGTCAATTTGGTGCTGAGCAAGTCTTGCAAAATCTAATACATTAACTGCCTTTAAAATCATGGGGATTTTAAAGAACAGCCTGAAATAGATTATGATCAAAAGGAGATGGTAATGGCATCCCTGTTGTCATAAGACATATTAGCATTGTCTTTTATTTGCATTATAAATCACTTTTTGAAATATGCTTTGGTCATTAAGGTAAACTAAAAAAAAAAAAAAATTAAGATCATTCCACGTATGCTTTGGAGATTGTGTTTGGACATGTTCCCAATTTAAAATCCTTCTATAGGTAGAAGTATCACAAATCAGGAAAAAAATTGACATCATTGTGTAGTATATTTTGAAAACATTCCTGCCAGGCTTTCCAGTTCTGCTAGAAGAGGCTGAGAGCAATGCTATGAATGTATTCTCAGATTCCCTTTATGAAATTTCTTCCACTCTGTGTTACCTTTATTTTTACTGTTTTGTCCATGAGTGATACTTAAAAGGTAATCCAAAAGCACAGTGATGTTTCAAAACTATTGCATACATGGCATGTTGATAAGCAGTGAGTTCAGTTATGAAAACTTAATGATGCACAAACTCTCTAAGGTATAAAACTTTGAGAGGACAACAGTTCCTGAATTTGGGGCCCAGGGCTATATTATTGAAGGTAACAAAGCTGAGATATACTCTTATGAAGTCTAGAGGGGAAAAGGATTAAAAATATATAAAGGCAATAGGGAAGCTGAGCCTGGAGGCACATGGCAAAGGACTAACAGCATTTGGGAATATGAATGAGAGAGAGATCGAGAGATCTTACTGCTGAAAATTCTAGTGAAAAGCTTAAGTGATGAGAAAACTTGGCTTCCTGAAAAGGAAAGTGAAGAAAAGTATTCAGATAACATCAAATCATCCAAGATCCTTTGACTAGGTGTACTGTTCTACCTTTTATAAATTAAAAGCAAGCTAGATGCAGATAAATGAAGTTTTGATTGGAGGTGGTGTGGAGTTGAATGGACAGCTCAAGCATCCTGCTAAGAAGTCAAGACCTGGCTTTTCCCCCAAGAGTTGGGATAGGGCAGTGTTTGTCAACCTCAGCAACTTTAAGATGTGTGGACATCAACTCCCAGAATTCTGAGGTTAAGAAACACTGGGGTAGGGTGAGGTTAGAGTGGGATGAGAACGTTGGAACTGGGTCAGGAAAGTGTGGTTGAAGTGTCTGGGGGTTTTGTTTTATTTGTTTTACTGATTCTTTTGTTTTTATTGCTGCATATATTATTTTATTTGTGGGTTGTAAGCTGCCCAGAGTTTGGCTTTAAGATAGACAGCAATACAAATCTGATAAACAAACAAACAGTTTAGAAAGTATTATACTAACAAAAGAATAGCAGCTAGCAGAAAAAGGACAGTCAATATTTAAAACTGGTTACTTCCTAAATTCTTGCAGAACATCATTCAAAATTGCTGAACTTTAGGATGTTGCAAGAAGGTGGAAGAACAATCCATCTTGTTTATTACATTTCTAACAGTTTTTTGAATATATATTATCCATTTTGGCAATAAACACTTGTTTAATATACCAATGTAAAACTTCTCAGCTTTTTCTGAGTGTAATATTCACAGGAAACTGAATATTTAACTTCTGTTGATATTCCTATTGTTGCATTGTCAAGTGTCCTGTTCAATTTCTCCATCTGTTAATTTATACAGGCTTTGACTTCTTCAATTTCTGAATCATACTTCAGTAACAATGAATGAATTTTATTTCATTCATTGCAGTCACTGATAGTACAATACTGTTTTACCACTAAAATTATGGAACCTGAATAAAATGCAAAAAGAATTTCTATAAAATGACTAGGTTTATGCTAGGGATATACTAACAGTGAGACAATAGGAAGGAAGACACACAAAAGAAATCAGGAACTAAAACAGTTTTGTGGTATTACAACCCCCAAAATCTGGTTGTCTTATTTGATAAAGTATTATACCCATGGAATGCCTAATTAATAAATACTTAAGCATTAAAATACTTTCTTAATATATTCTTTAGTATGATACTAACATTTCAAAATTTGAGACACTAAAATATTTAAAGCTACTGATTGATAAGAAACTATCAAATTCATTATTAAGATTGCAAGATAGTGCCAGTAATTGACTTCCATGAGTTGAGTAAAATAAGATGATAAAAATCTAAAATATTTATTTAATTAGATTTGATGCTTCTTAAGAGATGTCCATATTCAGCATGCCGTTAAACAGAACTTTAACAGAACTGCCAGGTAATTTCTGGATTGTTACCTTCAAGTACATAAATACCATCTGGAACATTCAGATTTTTTTGCATCAAAGGGGATAGCCAGGTTCTCTGAGTATCAGTGTACAGGTGACAGTGCAGAATAACACGGGGAAGTGTTTCTAATGCTCTCTCTCCATATGGGGAGAGTCCTTCCGTATGTGGAATTGTCTTACATCTGCCCTCAAGGGTTGCTGATGGCAGAATATCGGCAACAACGTATACGCAACACTTAACGGAGTTTTATATTTACCAGATCTGGGCTGCAAACTGCAAATGGCTACTAGATAGCAACAAAGAGGTGTAGAACAGTCTTTGCTACCCTCAATGAGTGGTTTTTTCCCCCCCGCAGTCATCACCTGGTACTCCTAATATTAGATTGCTGAGTAAATGTTATGGCTGTACTTTTCTTCCTTTAATAAAGGTAGGTAGATCAGAAAGAAAAGGAAAAGGAAAAAAAAGTTGGCCCATTTTTATAGCAGTACCTATGCCACAATAACATTGTTCAGATGGAATGCTACAGTTTTGTTCGATCCTATTATGGGAATGAACCCAGGTATTTATGTATATCTCACTTGGGGATACAGAGTGAAATAACCTCTCCAGTCTGCTTTCTGGTAAATCTGTGTTTTCTGATTATACCCACACTGACTATCTCATCCGTTTTATAAAAAAGCAAGCCTGCTTCTTAAGGCAGCCATTTTGTAAGTCTGGTACAATATGCTACAATGGGTTTGGTTGATGTCTGGTGGGCACAACTAAGTGGGCTTTAAATGGAATTTTATGGGGGTTGGAAGACAGAAACCTGAAGTAAGCACCAAAGATAAAGACTTGTGTGCTGTAGAAGTGTTGCTGTAATGGGTCCTAATAACTCTAAATGAAATTCAGGGAAAAGAAAGGCTAATTGCCTTCACTGTCTGAACTCTGATGTGTAGAAGTACACATTATTTAGGAAGTTATCAGTTGAGCTTAAACTTTTAGTATAGGAAGACAAAAATTACTTAATAAGAGTAACTAAGTGTATGAGTCCAAGGACAAAGATAAATTACACTGGAGATCATTAGGAATAAAAAAGAAATGTGCCTTTGTAGTTACGCTTGTTAAAAAGGATAGTGCATCTTCACACAGCTAAGAAAAATTCCGATCGTTGCACTTCAGAAAGAGTATTTAAAGATAGAAAATGTACCAAAAACATGCATAACAATAATTCAGATTAATATTTCTGACTGAATAGCATTTTAATTATTAGTAATGTCAGCGATCAAAATATCTGTTACATTGCTATCATTAGTTGGCTTTAACTACATGCACACAGTTTATTAGTATCATTCATTTATCTTTAATGCATCTAGAGTATTTGTGACACATATTGCATGTTATACATGACAGCCGCTTCCATTCATCAACTGGAAAAGAGTTTTAGCTGCTTGGTAGATTACATGTTTTGTATGAAAAAGTTGCCAGCATCAAACCCTGGCAGAAATTGTGGAAAACCTTTGGAATTTGTGGGGAACTTGTGGGGAACTGTGACTACACTAAGCTGCAGGGACCTGTGGTCAGAGTTGATAGGAGGTTCTTTCAAAAGTTCATAAAAATGACAAACAGCACTAAAGAAGAAACCTATTGTTGTAAGAGTATTTCTTTAGAGAAATCAATAGCTCCAAAGGTTACAGTTTATACAGATTTCTCACTTACCTCTTCATGATGCCTTTGGATCATATTCTGAAAGTTTTTTAGCTATATCTAGTGTTCAGTACACTGTAGTTTTAGATTAATCCTTATATCAGCTTTACCCCATGTTTCAACCAGAGTGCATACAATAGAATTTGTTGAATTTCATTGTACATTGAATCACATCTCTTTTTCTGAACCTTTAAGAACCCTTATAAAAGATTTTCCACTTCGTAAACAAAATTCAGGAGCTCGTCCTTCTATCCTCATTCTTACTATCATAGTCATGACTGGATCTAACATTTTGAAGGTCTAATGTTATGGAGAAACAGGAAACCATAAAATATATACATGGAAGTAATTGGTCATCGTTATGGTGAAATCTGATTTAGTATATATGCTTCTTTATTAATTATTCTCGTCCCTCCCAGGAAATATCTTTCAATCAGCATCATTCTCTACAATAAAAATTGAAGGACAAAAAAAAAAAAAAAAAAAAGGAAAAAACGAAAAAGGAAGAGAGTGGAGGATTAAAAGAATGCTTAGTGGTCCAATAAATAATTAGAGTGAATATATGACTGCAGCTTCACTCACATATGTACCCTTGCGGAGAAGTAAATTAGTAAACAATATATAGCCTGTGAAAATTAGATTACCTCTTTTCAGATTTCTTGGTGAACTCTCACAAGGGCCAAATGTTCCAAGATTGTATGCTTTCTTGGAATATGTTGCAAGATTCTCTTTCAGTATGGCATAATTATGCATTTGTTGCCAAAAATGGTAATTTCCTTACCAGTGAAGAAAGAACCTATATTTCTACCCGATAGGCAGCTCCAAGTCAAAAGTATAAAGTAGATCCTTGAAAATCTTTACCTTTAATAATCATCATTAGCAGTCTACAAAATATATGGATCTCATACCTTTTGAAGAGAAATTGTTCATGCCTTCTTTCTCATTTTAATTCTATATAGTAAATAGAAAGTATTCCTTTCTAAACATACCTGTATATAAAGTCCTGAGTAAGTAATTATTATTTCAAAAAATATATTTGCTTTAAGAAAGCTAACATATTGTGGAATTCACAAGTACCCTCAAAATGTAAATTGTTCAAAGGCAGTGAAAAACATTTCCTTTTGATAATAACCCCTTTTGTGGACAAATGTTTCTTGAAAATGAGTAAAAATTTCCTTCCAGAAATTTTAGACTACAGTTCCCATCCAGCCTCACAATCGTTAGGTATATTTTACTGCTGCCTAATACTGTTTGCAGCCAAAGTCTGTGCCTTCTATGAATATTCATCTCTCAGATACTTATACATATTTTGGTTGGTACATCTCTCTTTTGGGAAGATTTAAAAACTGAAAAAATAACAAAACCCACATCACTGCTTCTCAGCAGTGAAATGTTTATTTCTTTGAAGTATCTACAGTAGATGTTATAGGAGCTTTTGCTTTTATTTAGAGAATGCAATACAGAAAAAAAACATATTGAAGATATGACAATCTTGTGATACTAATCTCTGTTCTTTATCAACAGATGGAAAGGTTGAGGTTACAAAAGAAGGGGTAAAGCTGTGCACTATGGGGCCTGGAAAGGTATTTGGAGAACTGGCTATCCTGTACAACTGCACCCGGACAGCTACCGTCAAAAGTAAGATTATTTGAAATATTTAATCCAATGGAATTGTTGACAAATCCTGATAAATCAGTCCAGATATATTCCACTTATTTATCAGTGACATGAAGTGTTTCTATCTTTGAAATGAAACAAGCAACCCACTTTTATATATTTTTCATTCATCTTTTTTCCTTTCAGTCTTGTTGTAAATAGCATTTGAGGATTGTGCTGTAGAAATTAATGTTTTGTGTGTCAGATTTATTTATTTGTTTGTTTGATCTTCCATTCAATTTATATGACTGCCCACTTGCTGGGTGATTCTGAATGGATAAGATGGGTTTAAAACATCAAATTCAAAGGAAAATGATAAAATAATAAATAAAAATAACATAAAATAAAGCATACTGTACTGGGAATCGAAATACAACTCATAGAGTTACAGCTGGCTAACACTTCAGTGAAGAACAGGTTTTCAGGGCCTTCTTAAAGGCCAGCAGGGTTGGGGCCAGTCAAATTTCAATGTTGTTTGTCATTGCTCCACACCTACTATTTCTCACACCAAGCCCCTTCATGCTCACTTTTTTTCAGGATGTTGTTTTGTGTATAATTTTAGAACAGCATTATTCTTTTCCTCATTAAAGTGGCAAGGCCAGAAATAGTATTTTCTTGAAATGAAAAATTCCGGAGTGAGAATAGGCAGTACTTATTTGTAATTTTTATTTGTGACCTCCCCCACTCCCCACCCCATGGATATGTTAAACTCAAGACCAAGACCATTATCTGTCTTCTACTATAGGCAATGCCTTAGTATGTTTGTGGTTTGGAATGTTAACAAGTGGCTTCAGTGTAATTCCTGTTGCTCATTAATGCATAAATAAGTGAATGGCCATCATGATTGTAATTAGTTTTATTTCCCTTCCAAAGTGCTTTGACAGGGAAGGTCACTTAGTTAGCATTTGGAGGCGTTTCAGCAAGATCTAGATAAACAAATTCAGTTCTTTGAAGTACCAAGTGCTATTTAAGAAGCATTATTGACTAATAAATTTAAATTATTACTATTACTTCTGAAGCCCTGATTGGAACATCTGCTTGTTCTTCTGTCTGCATGATAATTCAGTTTACTTGTTGCAGCTCTGGAAAGACAGATGTTAGGGGGACTGGCAGTGGTATAAAAATAATGATAATGTGAAGTGTTCACTTTTAAAAAGAAAACTTGAATATACTTGAAAAGTGCATTCGTTCTGATGGAGCCCTTTCCCTCCTTAATGCTTATTTAAGCTATTGCTACTTGAACTCTTCTTTTAATCTGACAGAATTAGGGAAGAACTAATTCTTTTTCAGTTGAAGGCTGTAGCATTGGAGTATGCTGTTCCAGAAATCATAAAAATATAAATATCATGATTCAAAAGTATGCATTTTAAAAACAACCTTATAAAACACTTTAAACAAAAGAACACTATTTAAAATAGCACTAATATAAATCACTTACTCAGAAATTCAGTTTATCATCTCGACAGCTCAGAATAAATGGGTTTCAAGGCCCTTTTAAAACCTAAGACTGATGGAGTTAAATTTATATGTCTGAATAGAAATTTCTAAAAATATACTGTAGAAAATCCTATTTTTAGTGACTGTCCCAACTTGAAAATGGGCCCATGTGCAGTGTCTCCACAGCTGATCTTAAGACCAAAGTTTGTGCATATAAAGCGCATATATATGGATGATCCTTCAAATAAACTGCCGCTAAAGAATTCATCATGATTGATTGATGGATTGATTAATTCAACTTAGAGGCCACCCAACTCCATAAGATTCTGGGTGGCTTACAACGTTAAAAGCAATAAAACAATGAGAAGAAAGATTAGGTGTTTCTGTGAGAAAGAAGATACTTAACTGAATAAAATTCTACAAGGCCTAGGAATAGCCTAGTTTACAGTGCCCTTTTGAGCATCTTCAGGGTGGGAGACATATGGCTCTCCAAGGAGATGCTGTTTCAGTACTCCTTCCTGTTAGTTTTCAGAAGGAAGGGAAATATTTCATTTCTTTGAACAGCCCTTTGGCATCTAGGAAGAGAGAAGTAAGCTGAGTCCTTTATCTTATTCACTGTGTAATCAACAGACCTTTTAAAATAGTATTTTAATTCTATTTTTGTTTCCGATGTTCTATTTATTTTAGGGATTTGTCAATCAAGAAATTTCTAGAATAGCTTCTAATAAATTAAAATGATCAGATTGAAACAGTTTTTATAAGCTTCTTTAACCAGAAAGAAAGGAGAATATCCATCCTGAATGTATTTATTTAACATTTGTTCTACTCTGTTGCTGCTCTCACAGTAGTTTACAAATTTAAAGCGTTGTATTAAATTCTGACATTCATTCAAAAAGTGAATTTGGATCCTGGCTATGATAGAATGATATTGCCAGGAGAGAGAGAGAGGTTTTTTAGGGATTTGGTAGGGTTCTATTTTTTTTTTTTTAATGAAAAAAGAGCTACATAAAATCCAGCAAAGTCTTAATAAATTTATTTTCTGGAACCAAAGCCCAAAAAGTGTTGGGGACAGGGACAGAGGTTAAAAAAGGGTGGGGATTTGATCATGTGGTTGTACCTACCATCTTGACCTTTTTGACTTCCCTGCAGCTGCTGCTGTTTGCAAATTAAATGAATGATCAATATTATTATTGCTTAGCCATTATTATTCATATTACTTTTTAAAAAAGAAATCTAAAAAATTTACAATAAACATAAACAGTGCAGTAAAATTCAGTGCATTCATACATATAAAGGTTAAAAAGGGAGATTAAAAAATAGTTCATAAAACCACATATTAATAATCCCTTAATATTCCTTCTACACATTAATATATTCATCTGGCATAAAAAATATGGTACCCCTAATTAGTGTAAGATATAAAATCAGACCATGTATCTGAGAAGACTTTAACTTGACCAGAACTCAGATGAAGAGTATAGGTCAGTTTCTCAGCTATAGCGATATGCCAAACATTTTGGTACCGGAGCTCCAATGTCATAATTTTATCTTTCCAGAGTTTAGCTGTGGACATTCTAGAGCAGCGTTTCTCAAACTTTTTTGGGTCACCACCCCCTTAGTTGTGCCAAGTTTTTCATAATGCCCCTTGTCCTGTGTGTGTGTGAATTATAAAAAAGA
>NW_006535703.1:67329-83333 GCF_000186305.1 Python bivittatus | reverse complement strand
GTTTGTGTGCTACAGAGATGAAACATTTGCAAGAAAAGAACCAAGCTCAGAGAACCCCAAGGACTCCACAGTTCAACCCTGAGCTACCT
This sequence comes from Python bivittatus, assembly GCF_000186305.1. The sequence continues at coordinate 83,244 of NW_006535703.1, read as the reverse complement.
CAATTGGCTATTAGTGTAGATCAGAACCGGGTATAGAACATTCTCCAAACACTATTAACTGTAACCTCTAGCAGCCTAGCCAATGAAGAAAGATGCTTGGAGTTTTGTTTCTGCAACATCTGAAACCTTCCTATTTTGTATCCCTGGTATCTGTTCTTGTCCTTCTGGATTATCCGTGGGAGTCTTCTGTTTAAGAAGGCTTATATCCCACCCTTCGTCATGCCACCAAACCTTGCTCACACAACAGCATCTACTTACTTCTCATGGATATGGTTACTCTTATCTTATTTTTTGGTCTTGACTCTTGATTCCAGAATTGTGTCAGAAAGTTGCCAGTAGTCACTACGATTAGAACATGGGATGAGATAGACTGGAACAGAGGATGAAATAGAATGTAATAATTTATATAAACACAGGGCATTTTAAAAACATAGGCTGAATTCAGAGGGGAGACATAGCTATTTTAAGCCACAGTACTGATGAATTGAATATCACATTTACAAACAGCATACTGATGGCAACTCAAGATAATTCTGTATGTCATACTAGACTTCACTCTAACACACCATAGTAGACTTTTGTGGTAGATAGAAAATTACATTATTTTGTTCTTATAAAATTATTCTTTTAATTTCTAATTGCAGAGGAAATAGAGAATGGCCTTGAAGGAGGAAAAGCCACTGTAAGGCAACAGTCAGATAAGTGAGGCTTGAGACCAGGCCCAGGCCCAGGTCCAGAAAATAACTTGAGAAAACATCTCAGACAAGGCCTTCCCTAATTCACATGAAGATAAAGGGAAGGCGGGGGAAGTGCATTCAGATTTGCCTGATTCTGTTACTATAGCTGTTACAATAGAAATAGTCCTGACCCATATAGCATTGGTTTCTTAGTCTGGTCTACCTTGTAGGACTGACACTAATACCATTTACAGTAAAAATGCAGAGCTTTCAAAGGCCTCCTCAGTACTGAAGGAAGTTCAACTGATTCTTGGAATGAAACCAAGTATAGTTTGCTACTAGTTTTTCTTTTCTCTTTTACATAACTTAAACATAAAATCAAATCAACACAGATATGTTTCTTAAACTACTTAGTTTACAGTGTAGTTTAGCTTTAGTTTCTTTTGTGTTTATTTATGCTTTACAAGATTCAGGCTTTTCCCTTAACTAAATTTTCTTTGCCTCTCCAGAACAGTTGGCTAAATGCTTATTAGGATGATTTGTGTGCCTTGGGCATTCTCAGTGGTTAGCTTTTCTGGCTTATTTGTTGATATAGTGAATATTTTATTGTGTTTTAATACTCTGTGCTTTTACTTTTTGCTTGTTGATTTGTCTTCTATATATACATATATTTGCCAGATTTTTTTTTTTTTTACTTGTTCCTGTTTTCCAATTTCCACAGTTGCAACTTTTAGTGATCCAGGGCTTAACCAAAGCACATTCTTATTTCTCCTTTACCTGGAAGAAAATATCACATAGATCAGTAAAACAAGTGGTAAACACCTTTCAGTAATAAAAATAAGCCAGTCAAACCAAGGTTGATATTTGAATTCATTCAAATTCATATTCCTAAACTGATTGATTACAGGTGTTACTGCTAATTATTCTTGGGTATGTAATCATGCTTAATCTAGGGAACCATGGGAACAACCATTATTACCATCCAGGTTATAGATTATGGTTTTCTCCTAGACATTATAATAATGAGAGTTGTATTGTCAGTATCTTTGAAATACATGTTCTTCAGTCCTTCAAATTACTGTATGTTCTGAAAGCTTCAGAATGAGCCATGGACATACAGTATATACCCATATGCATTTTTTCCTTCTCTTTATCTTCCCTATTTAATAAAATATTTATTAGTTTATCAGGGTATAGAAAAAGCATATATTGGGTTTACACAGGAATTTCACCAAATGTCCTTCTTCAGTTTCTTTACTGGAGGGGAAAAATATTAGGTTATAATCCCTTTTGTCTATGTTCTTCCTTGACAGGACCCCTGAAGCTCTCTTTCTAAAGGTGTCCATTACAATGTTCTGTTTTAATGAAGCCTCAGGGTTGAATTAGGGCTTTAAACAGATAACTGTTTAAGCATGTTAACTTTAAGAATATTTATACAAAGAATATATATACGAAGCTATTGTATTCCCCTCCTCCTCCAATGTAATTACCCCTCAGCTGGGAAGTTTTCATCTTTTACTGCTGGTTGAGTCTCCTGCTTTCTGTTTCACTTGGCTTGTAAGTATGGAAGGGATTCTCTATTATTGGGAGTTGCAGCAATGACACCTTAGTTTTATCTTGGTTGTTGTCCACACATTGGCAAACATCACAGTGTTTCATAAAGTCATATCCTGTCTATCCTGTCTCTGTCCCTCCTATAAAATGAGTCTCAGTCTTTCACTGGTTTTCCTCATGTCCCACTTGACAAGAAGGGTGATCATGTGTGAAAGTAAGTAGCTTCTAACTATATTGGGCAGGAACTATTAATTATCTCCCAGCTCAAATCCTTTGGGGACAAGTTTCTGATACAGGAGCCCACGTCCAGTATTGATGGTGACTTTCCTATCGTCTCCTAGAACTTGTTTAGGGTTAGGTCATTCTCCTGAAGAACTGGCACTGGTGTACTTAGCTGATACGGTCCCTGCCTCCACCAGGCTATTTAGCTTTATTTAGTTATGATCCTTCTCAGATACCGAATCCTTGCTACCATTTAATGGTCATCATTTTTGCAACCTAGATATGGTAGTCCTAGCAAATTATTTCATCCCAATAATCTAATGCGTGTGATATGAATAGGGCCAAATATTTTAAATTCCATAAAGCTACCTGAGACTCTTCAGGTACCCTTGATTTCATAAAGAAATGGAATGGTGGTGATATAAAAGAGCTTCAAAGACTCTTATAGAGTCTTGTCTGATGCCTTTAAAAAGATTCTCCTGACTTTGAAATTGTTACTTTTGCAAGGCATGTTTTCAATTATTTAGGAGAGGAACCTTCATATATGCCTTCCCCTAAGAAGCCTCACTGAATCACAGGAGGGAATGAATTAATATTTTTTTAGATGCTGAAATATTTTATCCAACTTAATGGTAGCAGTGAAAAGATTATACCCATAGGTGCTCTGTAGAAGTCTTGGGTGCAATTAAAGCTATTTTCAGCATTCAAAGGACACCAGAGAACAAGAAATTGAAGTATTAGGACCTGATTATGGATCTGTTTTAGGCATATAAGACTTCTTATTGAATTCAAACTGAGTGGCTTCATTTAAACACCTCATGTAGCTAGAAGGAAACTATTACTTAAATAGCTTGCACATTTAGGGTTTTAAGAGGCTCTGTGAACACTGGTAGGTACTTTTGTTAATTTTTCTAGAGATAAATTTAAATTCAGCCTATTATTTTAGAGATACATTTCAATTGAAAATATATGCTGAGAAATGTACCATTTTAACTTTCATGAGTTATAGTAACACCAGACAGATACTGATATTTCTGATTTCAGCAGTTTATGAATGCATTATGAAGTCAGTGGCATCACTTGTTGAAAATGCTTGTTGATTTCAAAACTTGTTCAGTGCCCAGCCTAGTCTTCAGCTGTCACTCTTTTCTCATTACTCAGAACTTCAGAGTACTTCTCTGCATCTGATCTAGCTCACAACCTGAAAGGGGGAAGATGACATGAAATGACCTGTAATTCCAGGTGGCAGATCCTGGCAAAGATCTGTTCATCACATCATATCATCATGATCTCGGTAAAGAGAAATGATGCTAGTATGGGAAAAACATGACCACTCAGGAAGAACAAACTGTGACTGGCAGTAAGCAAATCTGCTACACCAATAGGAGGCCATCAGATGGTGCACGTTCCTTTCCATTTGTACTATTGTGAGGGGAAAAAAAATGATTTACTAATACTTGAGGTCTTTATTAATTGAAACATACTAATAAAACTAGCTATAAAGCAATAAATGCTAACACTAAATAAAACAAGCTTACAGAGCAATAAATAAACTTGCTATGTGGACAAAAGTTTTCAGTCATGGACAGGAAGCCAGAAAATAGATGGACAAAGTAAAGTGCTGATGGAAGGAGTGTGACAGAAGAAAGGAACAGGGAAGTGTGGTAAAATTAGCACCAAGGACGTTGTGATTCAGTTGGAAATTCAGGGAGTCATGATTGTGGTTTGTGGTTTTGAAGAATAAAAAGGATTGCTGGGAGGGGTTCGGGGCCACATGGCTAAGCTGTCTATTTGACTGCTTGCTCATGCTGGACCTCATTGCAATGGGATCTTAAGTAAGTATGTTATGTTTTGCTTCTTGAACTAAGGTCTGTTTACTGAACTATACTTGCTTATTGAACTAACATTTAATAAATACTTTCGAACTTTGAAGTGGTCTGTGTTCTGGTGTGTCTGTCTCTCGGGTTAGATGGGGTTTTTCCCCTGACACTACGCTCCATGTAAGAGCTGACAGATTGGCTGCTAAAACAAAGGTGAGCCTTGCCAAATGGCATTCCGAGCCCCCCACAAACAGGAAAGAGGGTGAGGCTTTTGAGGATGAAGTAGCAATTCTTGGCCTCTTATTCTGGTTTGTGTTCTATTTCTCTTTCACAATCTTATCACCAGAGGAGAAAATTCAAATGATGCTGCCTGATGGATGGTGCTCCATCAAAAGGTGCAAAACCTATTATTGGGAATATCACTGTGGCCTTTTATTTATTTGCAGTCAGAGACTATGTTTTTAAAATTCATATGAAGCCACTAGAATACATATCCACTTAGAGTTGAATAAAGTATAGGCATAAATCCAAAGAATAATATAATAAAATAGCTATGAACTATAGGACAGTAACTGACATTCAAAACTATTATTTTAGTCCCCTAAATAGTGGCCCGCCAATCCAGTCTGGACAAAGACAAGCACCCCAATACCTAAAGGGCAATTTTAATGGAGCAGAACCTTTATAAGAAACTTCTGTGGAAATACCTGCTAATTAGAACATAAAATCTCAGGCTCAGTCCAGTCCCTGCAATTCAGTGTTGCCCTACTGGCCTGTCATCGATTGGAAAAGTGGAATGGAAAAGCAGCTTAGCCATTTTTCCAAAGAAGCTCTGTAGACTGCTGATGCCCAGACAAACACGGCAGCCATTTGAGACATCCCTAATTTGGTCAGAACCCTGAAGGGCAAAATAGTATGCTGAGAGTAGAGTTGCCTCCTTTGTTGCATGAGGGCTGCTGAGTGCTTTCACTGCATTAAATGGGTGCTATAGGAAGATTTTGGAGAAAAACACCACCACCACCTTAGGTATGCATAAGGTAGCATTTTGGGTGTATTGAAGAAATATATGTTTTATTGTTATTTAGTCTACCAAAACTGCCAGCATTTTACATGTTAATAAAATAGCACGGTCCATGCTGGTATCATAGAAGATATCTGGTTAAAGAAAGCATTTCCTCCTACATGTGAGAGGTGAGGGTATAATGATTTTCCCAAGGTTGTTCCTGCTATCTCTAACTGTTCAGTAGTTATATAAAAATAATTCACGTTTGGATTGTGTTTCTTCCACCGTGTACTTTTTAGTTTTACAAATGCTAATTTCAACAGGCCACGATACATTTTTACAAGACCAGGCTTTGTTTGTGGGTTCAGTTTGCTCTCATAATTTCGTCCTCCTCGTTCTGTGCTTAATCTTGGGATGCATTTGGCCTGTTTATCTCTGGAAGTGGTTTACCCTTTATAAAGCTTCTGCTCTTGCTCCTACTCTGAACTGCTCTTTCCACAATCTATATAGTAGGTAGAACTTGGGGTCACCCTATGGATCACATATGGTGACTTACTGGGGTCACCGTATGCAATCCATAGGGTGACCCCAGTAAGTCCTGGATATTTATATATAGTCTGGTAGTGCTGCTAAATACTATTGCTAAGCCTAATCCCACTCCTGGTTATCTTGCTGGACATGTCCTCATATGAGGAGGATGGGAAGGAAGTAGAGTTAAGGGCATCTTGTTGGCTGGTAGGTAGCAGTTGGCTGGTAGGTAGACAGAAAATCCCTGCTTTATCCAGCAGAAACTAAGGAGAAGATTCTGTAGCAACTCTCAGCCTGTGTGTGTGTGTGTGTGTATGGATGTGTGTGTGTGTATAAGTATATACACACACCCACACATGTTCACGATGACACCATCTGAATTATACTACCCCTGCTCCCGCGTATGCAGGTTAGAAGTATAGCCAGTGTAATGGAGATAAAGGTCCAATAGGCTTAGACATCCAGCCTACCAGCCTACCCCTCCCCACTGCCACCTAGTTTAGCCACCTCCTTTGCTGGACTAAGACATAGCCAGAACCAATAGCTACACTGTGTTATCTACACACAGAATAGATTGTTGCTGGGTAGAAAAGTGAAGGTGGCCAGGAAGTATCAGCAGAAACATCCTGGATTAGCTTTAGCTAGTGGTGCTGTTGTTTAGCTTCTAAATTAAATACCATAGTAATTAAAACTGAATCTACTACATGCTGACAAATTATAGGAAGAAAGTATCTTCTTTTAAAGATCCTAAAATAAATAATTATAATACCTTTAATTTAAAATAAATTTTTAACACTATATTTGTCTTTGGCCTTTGGCACATGATAATTTTATTTCATTAAATTCTGATCTGCAATATTGTTAAACTGGAAGTCAATTATACTAGAGCTGCTTTGCTTTTCATCTGAAAATAATGTACCTTTTCTTATTTGTATAAAATAAAGATAACCAGTGAAATTGGTCTCACAGTATAGGCATACTTTACAGATGTATATTAAAAAATGTCTAGAAGCAATGATTTTGCCTGTATATTGTATATTGTATATCATGGTAATATGTAGAAATGAGGAGAAACTAAAAGAAGTGCAAGTTTTGGAATAAGTAGACCATCTACTCTCCTTCACAGACTATTTTAAATGTCTTCACTTGCATATTCTGCTTTTTTTTTTAAACTAATAATCAGAATATTCAAAGTGTCCAATTTATATAAATGTTATTGCCATTGTGAATGTCTGTACATGGAGACTGCTTTCTTCCATATTCCATGCAAATTATTAGAAAAGGAAATGTATACCATAAAAACACAAATATGTGAATAATGGGGGTGGGTTGGGACGCAAGGGATAGGAAATTGAGCCTGTTTGGTAGTCAGCCAAGTTAATGTTTATTGTTGTTTTCTTCTTATGGTTCATTCCTATCTCCAGCGTGGGAGGAAAATGATTTCTTCTTTGAGAACATGCAGGAATGTGTGAAGTACTAGTAATGCCAGTTGACAAAGGTCTTCAGGTACCACTGAAGATTAATAACAGGCTTAGTTTTCAGTTAATTGCTGTCTGCTTACCACTGTGAAATGCTATTATTATTTCACAGATATCAAAACACTTTGGATGAAATCAGGTTAAAACAGCCAGACCCCCTTTTGACTCAAAACCAATTTTTATTTTAGTATTAAGTTGGTTTGGAAATAATTTGTCTGAATTTGCGGAGGGGGTTGAGGGACACACAGGGATTGGTTGGTATAAGGGAATGTAGAGGTTGGCAAAATAAGGGTTGCTGGAAATATCCTTTTTTTTTTGAAGAAAATTTATAGTTAGGAAAAGTTGAGACACAAAATGTTAGGGTAAAATGGATGGGAGGGCTGGGAAAAACTTGGCTTGTTCAAACGCTTAGACATCACATGTTTACAGGGAACATACAGTATATTTAGTGATTGATGATTGATTTTGTGCCATCAAGTCGTTTTCGACTCCTAGTGACCACATAGATAGATTTTCTCCTTGTCTGTCTGTCTGTCCGTCCATCCATCCATCCATCCATCTATCTATCTATCTATCTATCTATCTATCTATCTATCTATCTATCTAATATCCCTGTAAAATAGAAGGCATTGGTAATCTCTAGAAATAACAGGCAGCACTGGTAATCTCTAGATTTCGAGACCATTTATTATCTATCTATCTATCTAATATCCCTGTAAAATAGAAGGCATTGGTAATCTCTAGAAATAACAGGCAGCACTGGTAATCTCTAGATTTCGAGACCATTTATTATCTATCTATCTATCTAATATCCCTGTAAAATAGAAGGCATTGGTAATCTCTAGAAATAACAGGCAGCACTGGTAATCTCTAGATTTCGAGACCATTTATTATCTATCTATCTATCTATCTATCTATCTATCTATCTATCTATCTATCTATCTAATATCCCTGTAAAATAGAAGGCATTGGTAATCTCTAGAAATAAAAGGCAGCACTGGTAATCTCTAGATTTCGAGACCATTTATTTATTTCTATTGATTACCAATGTCTTTTATTTTACAGGGTTATTTCAGAAATAAAGGAAAGAGTACTTCTCATGTTCCAGAACCTTTGCTTCCGTACAGCTGTGAAATGCTCACATTCTGGTCAGAAGCTTGTTTAGAGCAATCTGAAAGAATACTGAGCATGGAAATGCCAAAATTGTGTTTTGAATGTGCCTTTGTCTAGTCTCCTTTCATTAAATTTCTTTCTTATGAAACTGAACCTCATCTAAGCAGAGTACTCTTAGAAAATGGGAATAACCTGCAATTTTGCAGCCAGGTCTCATATATTTCATTAAGTAATACTTTTCTGCATCTCAGAATTTCCTATTAGAAATGTAAATTCAGAACTAATTTTATGGAAATATATAATTTAATGCACTGAAAATGTGCATAACACTTTTTATGATTAATTTATACAGTTAAAAATAGTTTAGGTAGTAATATTAATGTACTCAAAATCCTGATTTTATGAAATATTTTGAAATCCTTTTTTAAACTTAATTCAGAAAGAGAGTTGTAGTAATTTTTATTTAATGTGCACTTATAACTAAGCACAGTACAGGTAAATCAATAAAATATACAAAATCAACCAACATCAACAATAAAACAGTAAAATAATCGGCATAAGACATTTCCTGATATTGGCCTAAGGTAACATGTCAAATAGTGACAAAGAAAGTTATAAAAGTTATTTCACCTTCATTAAAGTCCTGTGAAAAGAAGCTTTTTAAATTTAAAGAGAGCAACTTCCAAATATAATACCGAGGGGGGGGGGTGTCAATTTCAATGAATAGGAACTTGATCAGAAAAAGTCCTAAAATATGAAGTGGTATTTTTAATACATGGAAAAAGAAATTAACTTTAATTGCAAAATTGAGCTGAACATGAAGGAACATGAATTGTAATCAAGTTATTTAAATAACTGGGTGTTCCTGTATGCACAGGACCAGCAATTTGAACTGATAATGCTTCTGAAGACCCAACCAGTGTAGAAGGATGAATCAGGAATGGTGTAGAACCACACAAACCATGCTATTCTGGACCTGGCTGTCAGAACCAGAGGATAATGAACAGAGTCAGGAAGGCTTGCCAACAAATTGTTATAATAGTTCAGGTAGACACCACCAAGGAATGAACTAATTGCTTAGATGATGACAATGATGAAGAAGATATGCTGCCCGACTCTGGGTGGTTATAAATATAAACAGTAAAAACAAGAAAAAATATGATAGACAAAAATGAAGAGTAAAGATGGCAAGGATGACCAAAAAATGGATGGGAATGAAAAGAAACAAACCCACAGAATCCAACGGGGGCTTCACTCATCCTCACTAAAGGCCTGGGTAAAGAGCCAGGTCTTCATGGCCCTTCGAAACACCGGCCCAGTGGGGGCTGTCTGGATCTCGGGGGAAACCTCCTTCCAGGGGGATATGAATTCTCCAGATAGTCAGAAGATAGAATTTACAGATACTTGTAGTTTTTCTGATGAGTGGCTTTAAAGTTTCTTATCTGTAAGTACTCCCATCACAGCAGACGCCTGCAACTAATCGTTCTGAAAAGTAAATTAACAAAGAAGAGGTGGGGGGAAATGGTGATTAGGATTAGGTTATTGATAAAAGGTAGCAGATGCGGCAGACAAATCCAGCAGCATCAGTTATTGATGATTGGTGATTTGGCTTAGCTGCCAGCAAATCACTGATAACCAAGCCATGACTGATTCAGTAGAATGGCCCACGTGAACTGCTGATTAGAGTAGTTCAGTGAAATTATTTCATGATGGATAAGGAATGAATTGAGGGAAAACAACTCATTTGATGATCTTAGGCCTAAAAGAAACAGAAGAAACTGGACAAAAAATAAAACAAATTGAACCATTATGAATGGATGTTTTACTTTCCCCAATTTTAAACTTATTTTAAAGCACATTTTCAATCCGTACGAAGATGCATTTTTTGTGCTTATTTGTAGAACAAATATTCATATTTACATTTGTATTTTTTAACTATCTGCCGTTTCTACCTTTTAATATAAGCCTTTTGGTCTATTTTCCATAATGCTCACATTTTGTCTGAACGTTTCCTTAACGTTTGCATTTTTGTGCCGAATTTTTAAACGTAGCACTGCATCCCAAACTCACGAAGTGTAAAACATGGAAAAGTACGTTATGGGTTTGCGCGTTAGTTTGGACAGTGTGAAGTTCAACTGATTTATGCTTAAATGTGAATGAAGCAAATTTGTCCTTATCTATAATCCGTGATATAATTAATATGAAATCTAGCTTTTGTGGTGACTATATGACTTTGCTGGAGACTCACAAAACTCTTGTGCTGCATTCATTGTAAGTAGGGGACGAAGAGGGAATGTGCTTCTATTCAAATGGCGTTCTTGCCTTGCCATACTGTATTGTTGTTTCATTGCCTGTCAGTGCCAAAGGCATTTACTGCAATCCAGTTCTAATCGTACACAACCGTACAGTAGGACATGGATGGCAATGTGAATTCTAAAGCTCCTCCTCATTGATACAAAATTAATGTCATGCAGATGGATAACATCCAGGGGCACAGCCTTCATTTGCATTCTGAGTCATGCATAACTATTGCGCACCTGGATGGGAGCAAGAAAGCATTAGCCAAGGTGCCTCGTTGCTGCATATGCATTCCCCCTTCTCCCTTAAAATGTTTGCTCGAACAAATGTTCCTCCTTTTCATATAGGGATTTGAGAAGTCATTGAAAAACATACTGACATACTGCAAAACTCATATAAGCCTATATATATTCTCCAAGAATTCTTCTCTGTTTCAGATTAACAGCTAGTATCTGGATTATTTTTTATTTCTCAGTTCCCTCAAAAGATGTTCTTATATAAATTGGATTTAAATCTCCTTTTAAGATATAGATAAAGGTACACACACGCGCACACACACGCGCACACACACATACACATCTATCTCCTTCATATTCATACAATATCTAATCAATAAAACATCAAATAACATTCTTAATAAAACCAATTATTAGGGCTAGTAGATTGGACACTTCATTAAATTTCAGGAATTAGATCTTCATTCTGAAGGTAATTAGAATAGAAAACCTTTCTTTGTTTCACGGCAGCTTTCAAGACCCTGCAAACGATGGACTTTGACAACTTTATTTGTTCTTCATGATGTTTGTACTAACCTTTACTTCCATGCAGAAAAGTAATCAGTACTTCAGATGTGTTGAAAATGGTTTCCATCTCCACAGCTTCTATTCCACATTACATTAAATGAGAACAGACAAAAGAATTTCAGACAGACAGAATAATCAGGAAACACGTGAATAGTCTTTTGATTTAGTAATCACACTATATGCTATTGGGAGCATGTAGGCTTCAAGAGACGAGACCTCATCTGGGATCCACAAATCTATTTACAGAGAATTGCTGAATAGATTGTTCAGAAGCCTGGGAGACATACTTCCGGCCCCTTGTCAATCAAATATAATCTGAGACTCTCGAAATCCTTGCTTTCTTCTTGATTGGAATATGCTCTGTACAGCTGCCAATAATGTACAAGCTTTTCGGCCTCTTTGCCAGAGTTTGTAGCCCTTATGTTTAATGTATAGATTCTGCTTATACCAAAGGTTGCCTAATCAATGTTCAAATCAAAGTTTTTAAAGTGGACATTTAGGCTGTGAAGCCCAACTCCATCCTCCCAGTCTGTACAGGAATCTTTCCACTGAATCTGTGTCACTCAACTTGGTGGTATCTAATCTTCTGCTGAATTTAACTACTTCTCCCTTCCAGTCCCTTCAGTAAGCCTTCATGCTTTGCCAGATATTACTGTCCTCCATCTTTACTTCTCCTGCCCCTTGCCCCTGTAACAGAATCCAGCTCAGGCAGATTTTGTTACCTTTCATATGTAGCTTCTGCTACGGTAGAGTAAAACTAACGGTCTTACCATTGCTCTTCATAACTTGTAACACTTCCTGATCAAGTATTCTAACGTTAATCACATTGATTTTCATGCTTTTTATTTCTGGTACTTACATTTAAAGTTAAAATATTAACTGATATCTAATATTATTGATTGATTGATTGATTGATTGATTGATTGATTGATTGATTAAATTTTTTACACCACCCAACTCCAAGCGACTCTGGGTGGTTCACAGATAAAAGCACACAGAACAATAAAAGAATACAATAATAAAAACAAAGGACACACCGTGTCAGAAACCAGACAACCAAAGCAAACCCAAATTATCCAGAAGGGATATTCAATCAGCCTTCCCAAAGTCAGCCAGGTCTTCAAAGCTCTCTGAAATACCAGGAGGGTGGGGTCCTCAAATATCTTTATCTCCATCTCCATTTATATCATCTATGTATATGAGAAATATCTGTTTGTATAACCACTCGTCAGTGGAGAATATCATTATTTTCTCCCTATTCATTATTTAATTTATATGTTGTAAAGTCTGGTAAATAGAAATTGAAGCTGGCTAATTTCTAGCACAAATAAATAAGTTGATTTCTGGTTTGTGCGCTGAACTATTCCAGGACAAATTTTATTTGGGCAAAAAGACTTTGGGTATTTTTTGTGCTCACTAAATGATATCACATCACCGATGGGCAACAATTAAAATTAAATTTATGAACCTAAAATACTACTAGTGCTTTCAGTGGAATAATTGTAAGTGCCAATATAAAATATACATTGTGTCCCCTACCATCCAGTGTATTCCACTACTTTTATGCAGCTGTGCTTTGAAAATTGACTACCATCAACTATGTACTAATTACTGTACCATGCCAACTCTTGTCATTTATTGATTTAATTGAAATGCGTATCTGGGTGTGTGTACAGATGGTCATATGGTTTTAAAAGGCATGGCTTGAATATCTGCCACAGATTTTCCCTCACTATGCCTTGAGACCTTGACTGTTTTAGATACACATCCCTCCTGGAAATTAGTATTGTGTTTCAGCATCTGAAATACTATTCTCCCTTTCTAGGGTATTTCTTGGATTTTAAAATTCTTAATGTTATTGTTTCTACAGCAAAGTTGATGACTGAGAAATTCTTCAGATTCTAAATATTTTTTATTTCCTTATTTGCACAAAGTATAGTATAGGAGCAACTTTCTATAGTTTCATTTTTTCCAGTTATTTTATGACTTTACTCCATGTTTATATAATGACCAGTGTAAAAACACTGCAAATACATATATACTGTATATATATATTGGTCAAGGTTCCTTATTTTGTTAAGATGATTTTCAGTTTGTACAGATGCACATATGTATTGATAGAACCCTATGAAAAGCAACCCTGATATGTAAAATATTATAATGGCATGGATGAATATCAAAACGGAGAGAAAAACCATGTAATATGATTGAGATAATGGAGATTTGCAAAGTAACTACATAAGTGAGAATGCTATAAATTGTTTGGCAATAAAAAGACAATCCCTATATTAGTATTGTCATATGCAAATTACTTCAAATTTTGATTTCCTTACCTTGAATTCAACGTTTAATTTTATTTTGAGATCAAATTCACAAAATCATATTTAAGAACTAAGGCTATACAGAAGTAACATCAACTTAGTTTAATTGGCTTTACTTTACCCAGGCAACTTGCTGGTACTTTGCCAGCTGTTCGTTTTGTATTATTCAAAATCAGTGATTTTTCCAGAAATAAACTGCTTGAAAATTGAGTTTAACTTTTATGATCTCATTATGACTGATTGCTTTCTCATGTACTCCAACTCTTTTATATATATTTTTTAATTAAATGACTTTATACTGCAGATGCAGATAGATTTAATTACTTCCCATCCATTTGCAGTTACTGTTTTTCTTTGGCTTTTTCGGAAGGACTAATTCTACTCTTTTAATGATGCTTAGCATGTACAAAGTAGTTCCTTGTATAAAGGAAAGTCCAATCCAGTATGATGCCTTGACCTGATCTGGAGTAATTCTTTTATCACTAAACTTGTATCACCGTGGATACAACCCATGTAAGCAACTCTTCAAATTTAGGACATTTCTACTCCTCTCAAGCAAATACAAATCTTCCTTTCTGGCTAGAGATGGTCACTTCATTTGATACAGTATCTCTGGAGTATGTTATATAGAGAATATTTAAAGTAGATGGCTTCAGATAATCAGCTTGGAGATGTTTTCTTCCTGAATTCACTTGGTGTTCTGTTTGCATTTCTTGTTAGTCCAGAAAACCCTGTATAAATGCCCTGATGGAGTCTTATCAAAGATGGCAGCACACAAACACAAATTAATGGCTTGAAACCTGTGTTTCCTAAAATAAAATAAGAAAACTGTTCTCCAAACAATTTGAAGGTATTCCTTGAGCATCAGTAGCTAAACATAAATGAAGACGATATGTTGGCAGATGTCTCCTCAGATGTCACATTGAAAGAATGAAGGGTGTGGATGAGGAAGTGAAGAATCAGTTTAAACAAATCACTAAAACTTTTGAATGACAGTTCACAGAGAATGAACTTTTAAGTGAAGACATTGATAGTCGCAACTGTTTCCTTCAAAACTTCATAAAAATTTTCAGCACTCATTACAACTGAGATTAGATATCACAACAGACTGAATGAAACTTAAGACCTTTTAGTAAATATTACACCAGGCATTCATGAACTATGCTGTCATATGGAAACTCTTAAATCCCATGAACACTTATAATCAATGCATTAGATATAAATAAAAATAAATACTATTAAAACACATTTTATTTCAGTAGTACTTCTTTCATTTTTATAGAAACAACCATAATGATTCCTCAGTTTGTATGTATGTATGTGTTTGTTCTGGAAAGTTTGAAAAAAATGCTGTTCTAAACATCCAATAAAATGAATATATTGCCCTCTTTGTTCAACAGCAGTTTAAGGTACAGAAATGAGCATCTAATATTGTTTTCATATCCTATCATCAGCTGATTTCCACTTATCAGAGAACTTTTTGAAGTGCAAGGGCAGATTATGTCTGTTTTCTGAACCAGCTAGATAGTCTACAAGGTAGAGATTTTGATAAGATGCACTTATTTATTTTGCTTTCATTAATTGAATACAATAAAAACAAAGAAAAAATTAACGACATACCAAGTTATGCAAAAAGAAGAAAGGAACAGGAAACATAAATGAAAGAGCTATAACATATAGGGAACACATTCACAGATACTGATACATGTAAAAGAATTTGATATAAACATTTCGATAAACGCTACCCATATTTCATTACTTAATCAGATGTATTTTAATAGAGAAAAGATTAATTATATACTTGAAATTGGGATGAGTGGAATACTCTGTTTCATTTCAGTTTTTTATGCTTGGTAAGTAAGTTTTTTAAAATTAATTTTGTTATTGGATTACATACAGTAGTTTTCAAATTGCATCTTTTGAAGTACAGTTGATTGATACATAGGAGTGCACAGCTACATTGATAAAAATATTTTTCAAATTCCTGTTTGTTTTTTATTTTTCTACACAGATCTTTGTGCATCTTCATGTAGTCATTGTGTGATGTCACAAATTACTACTCAAGGCAACGTAAGATAGTCAGTGCTTGCTTCTGAGT
>NW_006535703.1:45082-58085 GCF_000186305.1 Python bivittatus | reverse complement strand
TGGAGAGATTTCTGTATTGAGGTGAAGCTAATAAACGCAACAGAACTGTACTGCACTGTCTCATGGAATTCTTTGGGCTGAACCTGACAACAGCCATTCTTAAAAATAAAAGATAAAAATGTGGTGAGGGTGAGGGAAATGAAGAATTTTTCTAATGCAGCCTCCTAGCCCTGTTGCAGCCTCCTAGCCCTGTTGCATAAAGGTGTGTGGCTAGTGGTTGGGAAATAAATCAATCTCACAGGAGATAAACAAAATCAAACTTTTAAAAAAACCTCCAAGAGACAGGCTATATGAAGCCCAATTTGCAAAAATACATGCAGGTCTCCTGGAAGGCCACAAGATGGTGCTGGTTTGCTATAAATTGACCTCAAGTTAGAATCTGCTTTTAAGACCTCTCTCTCTCTGTATGTATATGTATATGTATATGTATATATGTATTCCCAAAAGATTTATAAATAAAAATGAAAAATTTGAACTCAGTCAGACAGTACACAAAATACCTTACATATGCAGGGAAATAGGAATGAGAGAGAAAATACAGCTCCTAACATACACAGGCTAAAGAAAGAAAGACTTAATGCAACATCTAACTATGTTAGATAATAGTAAATAGAGTAATTATCTATTTATTAAATATGACCTAAATCTAGAAACAAAGTCTCCCAAAGAAGTAAGACTCCTTCTGCTGGAGTGGGAAGGCTGGGGTGAATCTGACTTCTGCTTACATGCCAAAACAGAAAATGTCTATTGGATATATCCAAGCTTGATTGGCATGAGGGGCTGGGAGGAGGCTGCAGCATTTTGAACATTGTTAGCTGTTGACAATATAAACTTAGCTCAATCAGTAACTTTCAGCAAAGCTGGTCAAACTAGTGCATTGAATTCACTAAGGATTTCCAAGAAATTAGCTAAGGGTTTTCCATTAAGCCCATCAGTTAATTTGCTGTAGTTACACCATGTTCCACTGAAGTCTGCCATGCCTCCCTCCTCAACCCCACTTCCCTACATGCAGCAATGATCTGCTGCCTTATTCCTTTAGTTGTACCTTCACTGACAGTCAGCTGGCCAGACCAAAAGAAGAAATAATTGTTACTGGCTCACAAAAAAAAACCTGGTTCACTGAAGCATTCAACTGAAAATATAAGTACTGAAATTCAGAAAACTGACAACACTGAACAGGTCTCAGATGGAGTTACTGACTGTAAGTCAGTGTGTACAGTGTTGAATGGAACTGAATTTCATACAAGCAAACAAAAAAGAACAGGGTGAATTGGAAGTATTACAATGAATATCTAAAAATGGGATTTTATTGGAAATCCACTTTCTTCTAGCCTTCTTGTTAATTTTATGAAACATTATCAGGCTTCAGAACTTTTGAGGCAATTTCAAACAATGTATAATGAACTCACTACTAAACCTACTACTAATGTATAATGAACTACACTACTAATTGGGGGGGGGGGGAAGGTTAGAAAAAGTGCAATACAATCCTTTCCAATGAGAAATAAATGACTTTTCTTGCCAAGGATGAAGAAAAAAAGAAAACAATACTAATGTATAATGAACTACACTACTAATTGGGGGGGGGGGGGAAGGTTAGAACAAGTGCAATACAATCCTTTCCAATGAGAAATAAATGACTTTTCTTGCCAAGGATGAAGAAAAAAAGAAAACAATAGAAGTGTTGTCTTTGGAAAAACCGCTAAAAATCACAGCATAGTTGAAAAGTAAGCTGTCAAGTTGATGACAAATATTATACAGGATGAGCTACTGACAAAATTCCCTTCTAGAATGACACCTTGCAAAGTCCTATACAATCCATGATGGACAATGTAGAGGAGCATTGCATTGAATTATAGTTGGACAAAACATTTGCCATGCAAAATGTGAATCAGCCCTTGACTTATATGTGATATATACACGTGTGTGCTGGCAGACTTCTTCATGAAATGGAAAGGATGTACTGGGATATCTACTTACGGAACATCAGCTATGTATGGAATAATGGTGTAGCATGAAATAAGTAGCACCTGAATACAAGGCCACATATTGCTCTATTCAGAGGGAACGGCTGATGGTTAAAAACAATGACAACATACCTTTTGCTCTCGACTGAGCCTTGAAACAATTTGTTTTGAAATTGTGAATGTGATAAAATTTTGGCTGTTGAGTGCAGCTCTTTTCAGCAAGCTATGTGAAGTAGTGTACAGTGAATTCAAGATGGTAGTTGCAAGAGGAAAGGTTCTCATAAAACCTTTCCTCTTACAACTGCACTTTTGAGCTGAGGGAAAAATAGAGGAAAACATTTGTTGTTGAAAATGACAAAGTCAATAAACCCTTGCTCATGCTTTTATGTAGCTTGTTCAAGTAGTGTACCTTAGTGGAGGGATTCAAGATGGCAACAGTGACAACTCTTGAGTGAGCTCTTAACGTTGTATTTATTCTATTTCCTTTATTTTGTTCCAACTATGTAGTTTTAGTACTTTTTGTGGTTTTATTTAATCATCTATCCCCCTTGTATTTTCCATTTTTGTTAAAGTTTTGAATTAAGATTTGTTGGTATCTCAGAGTTTTTCACACAACAATCTCAAATGCTAACTAAGGATGTGAGGCTATAAAGCAGGAACAAAAATGAACCTGAAGAGTATACCTTGGTAATACATTCAGTGCTCTAAATAGCATAGAACTTTTCACTTCACTTGAAAAATCCCAATTTTTAACGTACAGGATAAGATGTTCATCAGAAGTTTGAACTGTGGTACAAATGACTTGACTAATAATAATGATGTGTTAAAAAGGCCATTCAAAAGATGCACCCAAACAGTGCAGTAGAATGTTAACGAACACTTTTTAGAAACAGATGTAATCAAAGAACGGGTTAGGAATTAATTTACTGCTATCTCTCAGGTTGATTTCTTTGACCTTCCAGATCATAAGCACAATGTGCTTGTTGACTTAGCTTCAGATGTTGGCTGGCTAGGTAAGAAACTGTAAGAATAGATTTCCAAGGATACAAAGGCTTAGATGAATCGGTTTATTGTAGGAAAGTTAAAGAAGCCATTATGAAAGAATACCAACAACTGCTATGAATCAAATGCAAGACCTATTTATAGTGAAATCAAGATCAAAATTCTTCTACCTCTTCCTCTGCTGATCTGCTTTCCATGCATCTCTTGTTTGGGAAAAGACGGATCTGGATTCTGGCTGTTTGCTTATGACCATTTGAGAACTTTCGCAGTGACACTAAATGAAAAATCTCTCTTGTCATCCCCAGTTACCTCCTGCAATTGTTAGTTTTGGTTTTCAAATCTAATGGAAATAAAGAACCAGAGAAGGCTTGAACTGTCTATGGGACCTGATATACCTCAAACTGTTTGCTATTGAGTCAGATATCAGTCACTTGTCCTGCTGAAATTAAAAAAGTAGTATTCTTGAGCAGGAAATTTGTGCTGAGAATTGTTATTATATGGCATGGAGAACCTAAAATAATTCAAATGATAAATAAAACCTTTTTTTTTAAATATAAGATTTAGCTTAACAATGTCTTTTAAAATGGAGGGGTTGGGAAGGCATATACAACTGCAACTTTACTCATAATCTTAATCACTGAAATGTGTGAACTCTCATGTTCCAAAAGAGAAAAATGTAAGGAGGGAAGTGTTTTATTAATTGGATGATCCCTACATTTTCTGTAGATTTCTTTAGTGGTCCAAGATTGCACAAAGGCTGAGAAACACTGAGATAGAAGCTAATGAACGAAACAGGTAGGTCTGGACTCTGGTGAATAATAGTGCAGAAATCTTCAGTCTGAATTAACTTTCCATATAAATGCTGTAGTTAAGTCTGAAGTCCCAGGTGATTCCTTTGCATCTAACTTACTTGATAATC
This sequence comes from Python bivittatus, assembly GCF_000186305.1. Next base: position 54,197 of record NW_006535703.1, on the reverse strand, counting down.
TCTCTGAATTTAAAGTGGTAGTTTCAAATTCCAGAAAGCATCTGAAACGTCTGTGTGTCTGGAAAACTGCAGAAAGCATTGAGGAATCTAAATCTGAGCTTTTAGATCATGGAAGGGCTACAGCATGAAGTTTTGAAGGCGTAAATAGGTGCTGAGGACTTCCCATGAATTAAGATGGCCTTGGATTAATCACATTCTGGACCTGTTCATAAGACACACTTAACTGGGTCAGTGGGAGATATGGATAAGCATAGTGTGCAGACTCTAAACCAGAGTTAATTGATCTAGCTAGTTAAGGCTGAAGTAATTAGATTGATTATGTATCATCAATTCATCAACTTTTAGTGACCACATAGATGTATTTTCTCCATGACAATCTGTCCTTAACCTGATCAGGTCTTCTAACAGTGCACTCATTACCACTGTAACTAAGTCCATCTACCTTGTCCTCTTTCCTTCTACCTTTCCCAGCTTTAGAGCCTTCTCCACAGAGCTAGATCTTTGCTTAATGTGTCCAAAGTAGGGTAATTTGAGCAATTACACTCACTCATAACTGACAAAGTCATGCTTGGGATAAATTAACTTACCTCAGTCAACTAATTCTGTCTCTCCCTGTACCCCTGTAATATACAAATGATTTTCCTGAAGATTAATAGACTCTTCCAGTGTCTGTGATTGAGACAAGGCTTGAAAACTGGAGCCCTCTATGCCCTGTCATGGGGAGTGGGGGTGGGAAATGGGTGCAGAGGTGAGTATGCAGTAGGTATGCATCTCCAACCCTGTCACAGTGGGACCAACCCCAATTGTGCCAGGTTTTGTGTGGGTGGGTGTTTTAAGATAGGAATTGGGGATGGAAGTGCACTCTCCTGGCCTCTTTTACAGGGAAGTCTGAACATATGATCAGGTCATCATAGATTGTGTGCTGCTGGCTCATGAAGGATTGAAGGAGGGTCAACCATGTTATACGATAAAGATCTCTGTAGTCATTGGTTACTGCAATGACTGCCTAGCTCTCTAGAAAGCAGCATTTTTGAAGTCTGTGAATACATGTTTCAACTGTTGGAGGAAATTTTCATAACAATGCTTACAGTAGATATAAAATATATGTACTGACAATAGTGAAAGCAACATCTAAATTCAAGTTAATGTTTGTTGGAGGATTTTATATTCTTAATCTTGTTCAACAAGCTCTACAACTGATAAAATAATTTATGAATTATCTTTATATTAATAATTTATTAATGCTCAACAAATACAGAACATGCTTCTGAAACAATGCTTACCATCCAGTAAAATCTTCCTCATAGAATATGGGTGAAATCTATTGGCATTTGTGATTTTACTAGAATGCTCATCCAGTGCTACATGAAACCTACCTCCAAATCTAATTTATCAAACTACTTCAAGTATATTGATTTTTCAGGTTACTCATGTTGCACAAGAAAAATGGCCAAATTTAGCTTGTGTTGTCAGCTATTTTCTAACATTTGTTGTTGATAGATCTGATTCATGTTGTCAACCTGCTTAGACTATATTGTGTTTCAATTTTTGATAGTTAAATGGGCATTTTGACATGTTAATAATTTGTTCTATTAAAATTCTGATGTTGGAGAATGATTGATTTCAAGAGTAGAACTGGGTATTTAAAGCAGTATCTTTAATTAAATATAATTTGTTAAAGTCCATAGCAAATAGGTATCATGGATTATTTCATAATCACATGAGAATAATTCCAATATGCTCTGCCAAAAAGGAAATACAGAAAACAGCTGAACATTGTTTCATAATCATTGTTAGACTGGAGCTTTTAGTCTGATTTATCAGCTATGTTTTTAAACCATATGAGGATTCATTGAGAACACATGAACTGATCCAGATGTTAAGCCAATTTTAAAGAAAATAACTTCTTTTCACACAATGGACATAATGCGCATTCTTAATGTGTGTGTACTAGACATCCAAATATAGAAAGACTTACAATCTGTTATGATGAAGGTTTCCAAGGAAGAGCCTAAAGGTTTCTGCCAGGATGTAATTTTTCAGTGTCATTGGACTGATTTAGGTTATCCTGTTTTTCATTTGATGTTTGTAACTATCACATTTTAGCCTGGTGATTTATTGCTCCCATCACATCATGAACACTAGGAGGAAAGTTCTGAAATTATTCCCACACTGGTTGTAAAATGTAGCTGAACCCACTTTTAGCTGGTTACCATGCATATTTGCCTTTCATATTCAGTATAATATAAACCTGCACTGTATGGGGAAGTTAAAAGTGTTTTAAGTTAGCTATTTTGTCTAAGGGTAATTGGGCAAATTTTTGTTGCTGGAAGGAGAGAAAGCTGAAGCTAATCATATCTCCCAAGAATTTAGCCAGCTTACAATGGAATGTCTGGGATTTCACTCAAACTGTCTAGTTAGATAATCTAAACAAGGCTTTTAAAAAGCTATAGGAAGTTCCTTTATTCTGAGACAGAACATTGGTTCATCTGTCTCCATATTTTCTATTTCTGCTTTTCAGATAGGGTCTTTTCTAGTCTTGTCTAGAACCAGCAGAGACTGGGTTTGGGATTTTTTGGGGGCAGGTGAAGATCTGGGGACCTGAGAAGGCTTGGCATTGTCATTAATACTAGATTCTTCCTGCCTGTCCAGCATTGGTGGGAGTATTGGGCCTGAAAGGTATTGCTATAAATAATTAATTTTTTCCCCCTCAAAACCTTGTGTCACTTTGTCTAGATCTGTGGGTACTGTAGTAGTAGTACTAAATTTATTTCTTATGTAACTATAACAAAGGGCAGTACACATATAGGATAAACAGCAATTAATACCATGGAATGCTACAAACAGGCAGAGTTGGTGTGCTTCAGGTCCCCTCAGTCCAACAGTGCCATCTGCTGGGACCCAGAAGATGTGCCTTCTTCATCACAGCATCTGCCTTCTGGAATGATATCCCCCAGAGATCCACTTAACTCCCACTCTGATAATGTTCTGAAAATCTTTGAAAATTGGGCTGTTTTTCTGGGCTTTGGGGTAAGGGCTTTGGGGAGTGGTGGTTATTGTGCATTTGTCTGGATGCTTAAGTTTTTTCTATTGTTTTCCTGTTTTAAGTCTAAGCTGCCCAGGCTTACCCTGAAGTTGGGTGACTTGTAAATCTGTTAAATAAACAAATAAATAAATGGTAAAATCACAATACAAAATAAGGAGCCGCTAAAATAACAGGTTCAATGACACATATAATAAAATCAAGATCACTACATTTAAATTAATACTTAAAAAAAAAATCAAACAGCTTCACTGAGGCCCCAGAAGAAGTGTGTTTAGTATATTTTAATTTTAAGCGATCTTACTCCAAACATAATTCTGGTGGGAAATGATTTCTAAAACCAGACCCAGGTGAGAAAAGGCTCTCAATGGCAATGTGGTTGTTCTAGTCTCTGGAAAAAATAGATGACTCTACCCTGGTGATCACATCAAATATATAGGTTCATGAGATACCACCAGGTGTTTCAAATACCATATATACTCACGGATAAGCCCATCTGCAGATAAGCTGACTCTTAAATTTTTATTATAAAAAATATAATTTTTTTATTATAAAAATGTGCCACCCCATGTAAGCTGACCTGCATTTTTCATGATATTTTGGTTAAAAATTCAAGGATCTATGTATCCGTGGATTGGTTTCTCTGACAACTAAAACAAACCTCGAGTATTTGTGGCAGAATTCTTTTACATCCCAATCCTGAATAGTGGATATGCCCAGAAACAGTCAGCAGGTAAAGTTTAACTTCTTATGTGAATTAATAAATTGTCATTATTTCAATATTCTTTGAAATGGCTACTTTTGGAAAGATAACTCAGTGAGTAAATATGACTAGCATTTGTCTTCAGAACTATGATAACTATGATAATGTATCAGTCTGTCTTCTCTACTATGGCCCAATAGCTTTGGGATAATTGTCCCTCACACAAATCACAAATCAACTTCATCCCTCTATTATTATTTCCACTTGGAAGCATTTCTAGAGAATAATTTTCCGTACTCTTTATGATTAACTAGAAACTTTTCCTTCTTTACGACTTTGTAGCGATCAAGAAAAAACAAGGATTGCATATACAGTGCCTCACATTTAGGGTTAATTTCTCAGAACAATGTGAGGTAGACATAAAGATGGTTTGTGAAAGATTTTTCAGAAGGAGACATTGGATAAGTGATCACTGTAGAGGGACATGCTTGCTTGTCCATTGTGGCACCTTGCTCTTATGGCCTTCAGTTTAATGCAGCACTTGGATTCAGAAGGTACTAGGCAGCCCTGATTGTGATTCACCCTTCTACTTGAGACATAGATTTGAATCTGCATCAAGAGAGTCTAACTGTAGTTTCAGGGTATTTTCAGTTACTAGAAAAATACTAATAGCTGTATTGATCCATGCTAGTGATATGCTGCCCCACCTACTTGTTCAAAGTGTTGCCTTTGGCACACCACTATAAAGACAAGGGTAGTTCGTAGCCTGAAAAACAAATTAAGTGCCTAATCGATGACTTTTACAATCTGCTAAATATTAAGGGTGATTTTTCATAGATTTTTATTTTATGCTGAAGTCTGTTACCTACAGTAGATCTTTTCTAAACAGTGCCACATTTGCATAATACAAGCATGCTTTTCTTACTGAAATCCTATATGTGCATAGGTTTGTCAACATTTTTGTAGGATTACATAGAAATAACAATCATGTTCACAGACCACAGTAAATAAAATTTCTGAATACTTCTTTATCCCAAACAAGATGCATATTGATACACGGAGCTCATCTGTCCTGTTTGGGTTCTCTCTGCTGGTAGGGCTGCTACAGAAATCAAGGCTAAAACTAATCCAAATTAACTTAGCATGTCAGTTAGACAAGGAGTCTTGCCTAGTCTCTCTTAAACAAGTCAAGAAACATAAATCAAATGCTAATCTTGGTTTGTAATTCTGGCTTGTCAACAGTATATAAACCAATTGTTGAGATAGGTACCGGTCATAGAGCAGTATCATAAAATAAACTGTCAAAACAAGTATATAAGTATATAGCATAAAACATAAAGTACCAAAAGTTATGAAGTAAATGCTAACAGAGTCAAGTACATCAATAGTGTTGGAGAAGTATATGTGTATTTGGTAGTTGGGAAATATAATTTGTGAGCCACCTAGAGTCACTTATATAGTGAGATGGATGGAGTATAAAGTCGATTTATAAATAAATAAATCAATAATAGTTAAATTCCAAACACAGTGGCAAAGGTACAGAACATCACTACCTTTCTAGAGATTTCTGCGTGCCTGTGGGCCATAACCACACTCTCTCCTCATCTGGCCCACCAAAAATTTGACAGGAGGGGACAACTAGGTCTGAATACCAGACTCAGAAGAAAGAACAGTGCAGTAGCACATGTATGACCATCTTAGTGTCACCCAGCTGGCAGGGGCATGTTCAGTGCTGAATTGGAATGCTATTATATTTCCCTTTCAATAAGTTCAGTAAGTTGAAGACAAGGGAGTAAATCTCACCAGGGAGAAGATTCTCCAGTGTGGCAAGCCCAAGATGGTAAATAGATAGCTGGCTGGAGTGAAGGCACTTTGGCAGAGGGATAGAACTATGATCATTTTGAAGATCAGAGTCCAGGGCACGTGGTTTCCATTATAAATCTGGACCCTCCTCCCTGTAATAAGACCAAATATTGAATTGACAAGCCATAATTTAAGGTCTAAATCAATGCCTTTTTTCCCCAAACGAATTGGTAGCAATCCTGTATTAATGGATGAATAACCAGTGTCATTTCTTTTAAAATGGTGAGATTAAAAATAACATCTATTATTGTACTTCATTTATTATAATTCTTAAAATAAGTTGAGAAAATTAGTATTTGTTAACTTATTAAAGAACTGCACAACATCGGTCACAAAGACAAAAGTAATCTTCCAGCCATATATGACAGTCCATTAAGGATTCAATCCTATGCTCATTTACCTGGGAATAAACACTATTTAATTCTATTAGACTTGCATTTAAGTAGATTTTTAGGTACGTCAATAAACTAGCTGGTTCTGTCTGCTTGACACTATAAAAAGGAGAGTTTATGAAGTTTGTAGTACTACCTAGTATTTCACAGTATCACAACTGGGGCAGGCATTAATTTTTAAAATACAATTTAATTTTCTATTCTTTAGCAAATACAGTAGGTTAGGGTTAGGCAACCTGGTACCCTTTAGATATTTTGGATTACAACTCCTCTAACCCCTTGTCATTGGCCATGCTAAAATATCTAGAATGCGTTAGTTTGCCTGTTTTTATTAAAATCATAACCATCTTTTTTTGTTTATTGTCTGTGAGTATTGAATGCATTCTAAAGACAATATACACCAATAGTTTTAGACTATATAATGAAAATAAAGAAAAATGATACCATCCATACATCATATATTTGACAGCTATGTATATAAACATGAACTAGATGCAAAATCACTTTGCCTGAATTGCTAAATGATTCTAAGAGGATAACATAAATGAAGAATGTCATCAGAATGACTGTACCTATCTGATATCAAGTCACTCTTTTCTAAATATAATTGTCACTTTCTAACTTCTAAAAATGAGTAATGCTTTGAATATTAAGTTGCAGAAATACCATTGCAGGCATTGCTACTGATTCGAATTACTGAAATATGCCGTACTATATAGTCTCTTTTGATTTACGTATCATTAAGTACAATAGGTCCCTCACTGAACTTTTGATAATGGTGGTAAGACAAATCCCTGAAGTAGGATCCGAGGAACAGCAGAAGAGTGTTCAGATTCCTCAGCAGATAGATAAGGATTATAAAGGGAAACAGAATCTGTTAAGAGGGTGATGCCCTCTTAAAATGGTCTGGTGATCAAGCAAATCTGAAGCAAGCAGATGGACAAAACTAGTCTGATTAACAGCTTCTACCTGGCGTTCAAGTATCCAGGTCTCCTGATACCTAGATAGCAAGGGACTCTTCTGTCCAATATAAGGTTTAAACAAGGCAATCCTTTGTCTTTACTACATATTCAGTAATATGCTCTTAGTCCTTGTGCAGTTTCTCATATCAAACCTTGATAAGTGTCCAGTGAATCCAAGCAAAATTATTCCCAGAAATTTAATAATCACTACTAATCACATTACATTGATAGGATTAAATGACTTTATGAATTATGCCTAATTATAAAACCATACCAAAATGAAAAAAAATGTACTGTATTTCCAGTATTAATTCAAATGCAGTCATATATGGGAATGATCCTGTACCTTATTTACAGAGCATTGAAATGGATTCAGTATAATTGGCTCTCATTAATCTATTACAGCATGAAGCTAAGATAACAAAAGTACAGATAATGAAGCCGTAAAAATTGGGGAATTAGGTTCTGAACCTGCAGTTGTCCTTTCCTTCTTATGATCACTTCTTCCCTTTTCTTCCCATAGTGGTCATCTGCCTTGTGTACTTGTATTTGCTCAGTTGAGGCAAATCTTACCATGTGACTGCCTCATGTCAGCTGATCTTTTTCTTCAGAGCAACCCCTTGGTTGGTGAATGGAGGCTGTTGGATCTATGCCTTATGTTGGCTTCTTCACTCTGTATGGTTCTTCCATAATCTCGGTGGAAGGGGCTCCCAGTTGTGCCACTGGATACTTGTGACAATGACAATGATCAGTGTGCAGTTGAGAGGCCTGAGTGAAGAGAAGGAGGAACAAATATAGGTATGTTGCACAAACAATTCTGATGTAATAATAGGAATAGTTGCAGCATGCAGTGTTTCTACTATATTAAAATATTGTGCTGGTTCGATTATTTCCTTGGACATAATTCCAAAGCTGGGCAAACAAAGTGCTGAGGAACTTAAAAAGAATGCAGATTTTCTCTACTGCCATGCCACTTAATATATAAATAAAATAATAATCTTATTAATGTATTTTTGATAGAATATTGCCTTACTAAGGCAAGGAAATATTACTCTTAGCTGGATAGTAGGAGACCAGGGTTATTGATAGAATATACATTAACTGTGACTGTAGATAATCAAGCTATCACAACTAGCTGTCTAGGGAATATATTATCTTAGTATCATTGTATTCCAAGAACTCTCTTAAGATATTAGTGAATAAGACTAATACCAATCTATAACATATCCATGCTGTGTTGAAACTGGTAATGGTATTTTAACTTTTTGCTTGGTTAGAGCTGGAAAAACCCATTTCTAAAGCACCACTGTGTGTTGGTTTACCAAATGGCATTTTTTCCCTTCAATGAGTGTATAGTGTACGCGTCACAAATATACCCAAGAATTCTAAATCCAGTAGAATGAAGCAACAGATTTATCTACACATGTTTATCTATCAATCTATCTATGATTCTGCTGCCACACCCGTTTTTCTAAATAATCAGGGCAGCTAATAAAACTATTTTAACTGCTGATATTTGAAATCATGAAACCCTTTACCTGTGCAGTAACTCATTGGTGATTTTGTGAGGCTATACATTGCAATGCTTGAAAACTGTGGCTGCAGAAAAACTTTTCATGTCATTATTAGTGTAGGGGTATGTGTCAAATTCCCAAAGAAGAAGGTCACACTATATGGCTCCTCCTCCTCCTGTTTGCATTCAGCTTGGAGGGCACTAATATATGACAGAGGTAGGCGATGGATAATTTATATGTAATCCAATGCTTTTGATGATATGTTTATAATATAGAAACAAACTGTGCTACCTTGACTCTAGTGCAGAAAAGAAAAAAAAAAGAAAAAAAAAGAAGCGAAAATGAAAAATAAAGCACAGAGTAATAAACAGGGAATTTACAAACATCATAGAATTAGGTTAACATTTTCAACATTTCATTAATTAGTAGAAATATTAATCAATTTTATTTCAGTTGTAGACCAGCATAGAACTAATAACATAAGAATTATGCTAAAATAGAAATAAAAATAAAAAGTCATACGGATAGAATAAAATAAGGTAAAGCTAAAAATATTACGGTAAAATTTATTTATTTCTTTATTTATATATCAGATTTATATCGCCGCCTAACACCCCCACAAGGAGGGACTCTGGACG
>NW_006535703.1:34654-44754 GCF_000186305.1 Python bivittatus | reverse complement strand
ACAACAAAACAATTTAAAATCAGTAAAAACATAAATAATACAAATATAAAATACAGTTATTTTACAATTACAGAGTAAGGTATTAAAACACAAAAGAATCCTATAAAATTACAATTAATTTTACAATGAATAATTTAAATACTATAAATATCTAGGACAGATAACTATAAAAGGCCATAAATAATACTAGAATTTATAAAACACTATGACAATGCAAAGCTTTGCTAACATATATTAAGTCTAATACCTGCTGAAGCCCTGCTGGGCTTTGTTGAGATTAGGACCATTATGGTCCAATCCATTATAACAAAGAAACAGCAAAATAAAACATAGACTGGTGTGTATGTATGTATGTATGAAATTTATCTCCGCCCATCTCCCTGTAATGGGGGACTTTGGGAGGCTCACACAATCCAATAAAACAATAAAAATATATAAATTACATAAAACATAGAAATTTATACAAAGCATTTATACAATGTATATATTTAAAAAGAGAAGAGGAAAGAAAAAAAAAGGGAAGGAAGAGAAAATATATTGAGTTATGGAAGTCTAGTTAAGGCTCAGCATCACCTCACTTGGAGGAGTTGTTTACATTTAACCATAGTTCTGACACAGAACTGGGCTACTTTGTCTGAAATCACTGCCACTTGGTCAGCTAGTAAGAACCTAAGGTAATCAGCCTCTGGCCTGCCTGGGTATTGTGTTATATATGGGGAAATATATATTTCTCGTAGATTTCTATAAAGAAGGCAACAGAATAACAAATGACCCACAGTTTCAATTCCCTCTCACCACAAGGACAGAGCTGCAGTGTAGGGATAGATCATTGATGGATTATATTTAGAGATCTAAATATAACATTTAGAGCTTGATAATTTTGTAATGCACTTTTTCAAGGACACTAGATTAAACAAAAGGGGGAGGCCATCTATGTGTTGGTGTCTCAAATAAGATCTACCCTGTGGTGACCAATCTGAATCCCTGTAGTCAATTTGCAATGGCTATAGGCTTTTGGGTTGGCCACCTCCACCTTATTGTGATAAACACCTATCTCCCCCCACACAACTGTTAGAAAAACAAGTGAAAGAAAACTGGCTTATGCTAGAATGATATGTGACATCCTTAATAGAATACATGCCAGAGGCCTTGGTACTACTAGCTGGAAACTTTAATGCCAGGATTGGCAAAATGATTATATTCTTTATGAGCAATATTGTGTCCTCCCTGATTTGGTCCGGGAGTCAGTTTCCCCATTAATGTGCAACTGTAGAGACAGAGGAATAAATTATCCAGGATGATGTCTGTCCCAGATGGTTAATAATTTAGACCTGCTAATCTTAAATGGTAGTTGGGAGAGCAATACCTCTGGAGATTTCACTTATTGGGACCACCTCGGAGCAAGTGTAATTGATTACTTCATAGTCTCCCATGGGGTGATAAATATGATCTCTAATTTTAATGTGGGGATATTCCTAAGCAGTGATCAATGTCCTCTAAACCTGCGTCTAGCCTTAAAAGGAAGATAAATACAAAAAATGTTACTATCCAGAACTCACATCAAACTGCAAATTATATTCATGTAATATGGAGAGAGGAGATGGATAGAACAATACAGCTTGTATATAAATCTGGTAAAGTTCATAGTTCCTTAGTTAATGAAACATCCCCGGAAAGGATCTATAGCCTAATTGCTACATTCAAAGATGTACTAGCAAGTAAAACTAAATGGGAATAAGTAAAAGAAGATCTCAACCCTGGCTTGATGAAGAATGTGTAAAAGGTAAGCATTCCCTAATTGAACGTTTTAAATTATATAAGAATAAATGAGAGTAAAAGCTATCTGCAATTCCTGAAATCTCTTCAGGACCAAAAAAGGGAGTGTAAAACTCTACTGAAAATTAAATTAAAATAAAATAAAATAAAATAAAATAAAATAAAATAAAATAAAATAGAGATGTGCAGGAAGCTCTCTGGGAGAAATCGATTCAGGTCTCCAGGATCAGGGATAATACCACATTTTGTTATATCATCTCTGACCATATAAGTGAAACTAGTCCTAAATTAGATATTCCAATTACAGTTTCAAATGGGAGGTTTATTACTGTTCACTTTATACTCCTGAAAGTTGTTACTCTATAATCACCAAAGAGGTTCAGGAGAACCTACCATACTGGCCTCCTGTCACTCCAAATGAAATCTCCAAACTAATCACACAACTGAAAAATGGCAAAGCCCCCAGGAGAGACATCATCCCACCAAAGCTGATTAAACTAAGTATTGACTGGTGATCATGAATTCTAGCAGTTCTGTGTACAGCTATTGTACATTAAAAATGCCCCCTGAATGGAACTCCTCTATTATTGTCCTATATTTAAAAAGGGGAGAGGTCCAATCCATCCAGTTATTGCCCAGTTAGCCTACTAAGCATTTTCAGTAAGCTCTATACTAGATATCTTTACTGGAAATTAATGGACTGGTTGGAAGAGGAGACCATTCTTTCAGAAGAGCAAGTTGGGTTCAGGATAGGGAAATCAACTATGGGCCAGTGCTTGGTCCTACAACATCTAATTGAGAAATATATATTTCCCCCAAAGGGGCTTTGTATGTGGCTTTTACTGATTTTAAAACAGCTTTAGACTCTACTGTGGTCATGAACTACTGTGAACTACTGTGGTTGAAACTGGAGAGATCTTCTATTGATAGGTGCTTATTAGCACTCATTAAAATGCTGCATTTTATTACAACCAAATAAGACTTGACAACCAAGGACATTTTTCTGACCTGCCTCTACTTATAAGGGTGCAGAGCAAGGTAATATTCTAGCCCCCTTATTATTTAATTTCTATATTAATGATATGGTGGCAAGAGTCATGAAATTAGAGCATCGTCCTTCAAACATAGCTGATATCACATTTCTCTTGTATGCAGTGATGCAGCCATCATTTTTACTTTACCCATCGGTTTGAGGAGAGTCCTAAAATGAATTACCTCCTATTGCACTGATAATGATTTAATTATTAATTGTAAAAAAACAAAAATTATGGTCTTTCCAAAGAAGCCTTCTAGACACAATCATAAGGGGACGCGGTGGCGGAGGGCTTAATGACGCTGGAGTTTGCCGGTCAGAAATGGTCGGCACTCCAGCGGTTCAGGACCGGCTCCACGGACGGGGTGAGCTCCCGTCACTCGTCCCAGCTCCTGCTCACCCAGCAGTTCAAAAGCTAATCCATCTGGAGGTCTGTTTCAGTTTAGAATCACCTCACACAAAGGAGATTACTTATGACAGTTACTGTTCTGTTGCTGAATCATCTCTTCTTGGGAACAGTATTATTTTGGCCAACTTTCTCCAAATCCATCAGAATGATCAACTGTTTCCTTAAACTAAAGGAAAATCACTTGAATTTGAGTAACCTCTATGGGTTTGTTGTACTGAATTCAGACTGTTTTAATTATGAATTTGCTTTTCAGAACTATAAAAGCATTTTAGTCTCGTAAGCCTACCACCAAGCGCGCGCACACACATGCACACACATATTCATATATATATGAAGAAATACATATATATATGCATAAATAAATAAATAAATAAAAATAAATAAATAAATAAATAAATACATATGAAGGAACTGTTTCACCTTCTATTCGGATCATTACAAACTGAAGTCAAACATAATATATAGTACATCATTTACATTTTTAAAATACATTTTTAAAATGTACATTCCATTTAGTTTTATTAAAATATTTTACATTACATCAACAAAATTTTTGAAATCCTTAAAATTCAGGTATTTGATAGTGCCACATACTGAAATATTCTTATGTGAAAACTTACATTATCTTATTTTGATATGTCTCAAAAAGTTATATATGTTTCTCAGAATATAAACAGATACCCATTTTTCATCTGAAAAGGAGTTCATCAGGCATAAATGTTCAGGATACTGACAGAAATAATATAACCTAAATATATATCTGATCTGTAGGGAAGTGGCTTCTGTTAGAGCATTGCATTAGGTGGGTCTTTGATTTCATTCAGGAACTACTTCATTCATTAAGAAATATTATATTGTATGCTGCTGAATCAGATTAACTATCAGTAGTTGACAAGGCGATAAAACCAGAATACAATTACATGGCAAAAATAAATCAATAAAATAAAAGCAAATAAACTAGTACTAACACAATAGTTGTAAGCGCCAGCCCCAGTGCATAGAGTGACAATGCTTACATCTTGAAGGGCCCCCAGTTTTTTTTTTTCCCCTAGAATATTTTCTTTTTATTTCTTTATTTTCCTGGTCTTAAATATTGCTGGTGTTATAAATAACTCTGAACAGCTTACATATGCTATTCTGAAAAATAGGGTTATATACATACATACATGAATATGAAACTAATAACAAACAACTCACAGTTCTATGCCAGCAAAAATAAACTCAACTAAAGCAGAACATCACATTTCAAGAGGGAATACTCTGTAACACCACTCTCCCTACGGCCTGTTGGAAAATCCAGATTTTAATTGCATCGCTAAAGGCAATAAGATTGGGACCATATGGATCTCAGAGGACATGCTCCTATTGGGTCCCACCACAATTTCCCTCCATACATTTGGAACTAGGATAACCAATATCTCATGAGTGCTGCTGCTATTACTTATTGGATAAAAGGATAATACCCTAACCTGTCCCATAAAAAAACAAAACAGTTTTCAAACTCTGTGGAAAACCAAATACCCCCCTCATCACCTTTCCCTCAGGAAGTGAAATAAAAATACAGGTAGAACGGAATTAGCGCAAGTTCAAATAATGCAATATTTAATTTAGTGCAACTTGTAAATTGATTCCAGGTTGCTTTTAATGTGACCCAAAATTTGGTTAATGCGAGGGTAGCACATGCACAGTTGACAGTTGCGTTTCAGATTTTGCTTTCTATAACTACTCTGTGACTTTGTTAACCATAAATTTAAATTACAAGTATATTCTTTTTATCCTTGAATATACATCTAAAAAATTATGTTTCAGATTTTTCGTTGACGTTGAGCTGGAACCAATTACCATATTTTCATAGAAGTATCACTGTGAATAGTGTGAATTCAAATCATGCAGCCATCTTGTGGGGTTCGTTAACTGTACTAATGAAGACCCTACCTGTAATTGTACTCGATTTATCTTGTATAACATGTTACTGAAGTCAAAGACTGGACTTTAAAGAAATGCAGTGTTATAACTTCATTGGTAACAAAGAAAACCACAAATAGAAAATACAGGGTCAAATTTTAGTATAACTTACTTATTGTGAAAAATAGGCCTTTCTACATCCAAGACCTGCACTGGTCCAGTATGGCATTGCCCTCCAGTGTCCCCATACTCTTGTGTGACTTGAACTCAGGTGCTTCTCCAGAGGAGATTTATTTTATTTATATATCCAATTTGTCACGGCCCATCTTGTTAAAAAGCAACTCTGGGCAGTTTACAGAGAAGATAAAATCAATTAAAATACACTATAAAAGTATATACAATATACTGTGTAGTATATTGTATATAGTATACTGTGATGACAGTATTGTAGCATTTTTCTAGATCTGTGGGATAGGTGGTCTCACTAGTAGGAATTCCCAACTAGTCCTGCATCCTGGCTTCTGCAATTTTCCTGTTCTTCCCTGTAGCCCAGTCCCCAGTGCCCCTTGTTCTACCCCTGTGGAGAATAACCATATTTTCCATTCCTTCCCAACCAGTAACCAGTTGCTGGCTGCCCCCGTGGGAGGAGAGAATGCAGCAGTAGAGTGACTAGCACAGTGGTACACAACTGTTGCTGAGGATGAAGAGTTAGGCCTTGGCTACCTGAAAGTGTTCACTATCTAAATAAAGTTGAGAGTAAGAGGGAGTGGGTGGTGGGAGGTTTGTCAATCCTTATCTAAAATGCAAGCCTGGTTACCCTCCCTAGTTCCCTATAATTTACTTTAAAACACATTTCTCTCCCAAAACCGTATCATATACTTTTAATCTGTTTTTGAGCTTTCTCATAGCAAACAATATAAGCAACAATTAAGCATTGTTTTCCTCAGCCTGGCTGCACAATATCTGACTTTTTTAAAAAAGTGCTATCTCCTTGGCCAATTTTCTGCAGGTTGGATGGTAGGTAGCACTCAGCATGGACTTCTGTGAAAAACTAGGGAACAAGGGCTGTTTTGAGTTCCAGTTGTTCTCTATAATGGAACAATTTTACCCCAGTGGAACACAACAAAACTGTTTTGGGTTTTTTGGTCAGGACAAAACTTTTTGTTTTGTTATGTGCCCACCTCTGTTGGATAATGCAATATCTTAAGCTGTCCCTGAATGTGAAAAAAGACAAAAATCCTGTAATATTAATTGCACCAAACCAAAAAAGTATATAATTTCATTTTAAAAATGTAATGTAATGCATGCAAATATTACTGCATACTGGGTTATGTCTACTTTCTGAAGCTAACCATTTTTCTCTCTATGACATTTAAAATCTTTGGACAAGATCTGAACTATTATGCATTGCCAAATTAATTCATTATTTATATGACTTTATAGACAGAAAAAGAAATAATGGATTATATCAACTTCATGACACTTAATGAAGATAAGAGTAACTTAATTTCCATATTAATTTCTCAGACTAAAATGACAGTAGACAGTAGCATAACCTTTGGGGTCAAGTTAATTGTTTCAGTTATGAGTGTCTCGACAGAAAAAGATGTAGTTTAATTTTCTATATACTCTGAGACTATTTTATTCTCTGCCACCAGTATTACTACTCCTTTTCTGAATTAATTGGGAGAAAAAATAGTTGAAGGGCAACATTTCTTTTAAGTGCAATTTACTAGTGTGATTTATATAATCCTGCATGTTAGAGAAATATTGAAATATTTGTGGGGGAGAATCCTTAAAGTCAGTTCTTCTCCTTATTTATATGTGGGTTCCCACATGGGTCTCTTATTTCCATGAAAACATATTCAAATGTTTTGATGTTTATTTTTCAGGCTTAGTTTATTAGTCTCTTTTCTTTAATTAATTTTAGTTTTTCACACATTCAAAATTGTCTGTACTGATATAATAAAACTTGAAATGCCTCAAGCGTTCTGAGCTCTGTGGGAACAAAGCTCTAAATATTTTTCACTCTTTGAGGGATTCATGGGAACTTGAAGTGAGTCTCTTTTCTGTCCCTAGGGCCACAAGCAAAGTTGGGCAGTAACTCACGCTTACTGCTTACTTACTTATAAAGCCAAAGAGTCTATTTTTTTTAAATGATATATTTTTAAAATTTCCATGGGAAACAATGACAGCAGCATGTTTTGCTCCAGGTCTTTTGATTTAGCATGTAACCTAAAAGCTGAGCATCAGCAAGAACATTCAGAGCACACACACCAAAGCTCAACAAGTAAACAGAAGCAACAACGGTTTTGAAAACTTCTTCACTATTATTAGCAAGGCTTATGTATTGCCCATAGAACACAGCATACCTCTTTGCATTTATATAACAGCTACCAACACATAGAAAACACATTATATGCATACAAGACTTCATGATCTTTAATGTCCCCTTAGTCAAGCAGCAAACATACTTGGTGAAAATCAGTAAATGCATCAGTTACCTCTGGCAACCAAGAACAACCTTTATTAATTCTTGTATTTGTCAGAATTAACTGTGACTGCAGATACAGCATCTTGTATGATCTAGAGAAGTCAATTAGCAGCATCTGCCTCTGAGCATCAAATGAAATAAATGCTACAACTTCCTCAGCTCCTGATCTTCTCTCTTCACTTAGTCTTCGATAATAGAAACAGCGGTGTTATTAGCCATGCTAGAATTAAAAAAGAAAATGAATAGATAACTGATAAAATAACAAGCCAATCATAGGATTTGAGATGGTTAGAATATTCAAAGCAATACCATTCCAAACAGTCCTGTTTTGCCTTGAGTTGTTTGGAGTATGGTGTTCATAAGGCTTTTTTCCAAGTCTGATAAACTCAGAAGAAGCATGTCAAGCTTAAAATTTTGGAAGCTCAAAAAGTTCTACACATTCCTAATTACTATTATCCATGGTGCAATAGTAATTTATTAGCGATTATGCCTTTTTAATGCAAAAGAAAAAAAAAACCCTTAACTTCTGATCGAACTCCATTACTTCTTTCCAAAACAAATTACTTGGAATCAGATTAAGTTTTCTTTTTTTAAAAAAGGATCCAAAAGACCGTGATATTCCAAGTGTGAGAGTTTCATCTGGCTCAAGGGTTGTGTTTGTTCATCTACTATAATGGCCAGTGTTTTTCTTATTCTATATAAGCTAACAATATTTTATAGCATATTATATTTAACATATTTGAAATAAGCAGGTATTACAGAACATGCTACCTTTCAGACTATTTATTATAGCTTGTGGTGGGGTTACACTTAAGGTATAGTACAAACCACAGACCAAGAGGCTGAATGCTTCTCTGGTTTTTACCAGAGGTAGGTTTAATATACAAGCTGTGTACTCCAAGTGTGTTAAGCCTATTAAATACAACTTATCTACTCATCTGTGCTTAATGCTGTATGTATAAGTGACAATACTTAACAGGATTACAAATTGCCTTTTACCCTGTGTTCTTAACTGCCCACCTCTCCTAGGAATAAAAGCAGAAGTAGCACAGTTCTTTCTCTAGCCCTTTCCTTACAGACTGGGAATTCTATTCCTTTTACCCAGGGCTTAATGTTCTTTCAACTTATACTCAGCCCTGTTTTTTTCCTCCAGCCCCTATACTTCAGTAGGTTCTGGTGTTGCTTGAAGTAGCTTGGTAATTGCTTCTGAGTTGCTTCTTAGTCTCTCAGTCCTCAGTTTATAGTAGGGAGGGAAAATAATTACTCATTAGTGAGATGGAGTTGGTTTGTATCTTTGGAAGGCTTGTGAGGCTCTACTACTCCTTACTCATCTGTGTTAGCTTCAGAGTCTCATTGCTAACTCCCCCCAAATCTTGATGTTCAGCTTCACCTCCTGCACATATCATTGGCTGCTTCTTCAGCTCTCCAACTCAACTTCCATTATCTTTTTCAGAGATACTCACACGTTCCATTCCCAGTGTTTTTCTTTTTTATCTCTCTGCAGTACAGGTGTGATCCTTTACTCTCTTAAAGTCCCAGGGAACACAAAACCATAAGGAAGGAAAACTCATGTCAGCAACCTATTTTCCTTCCACATAGCTGACCTTCTGAGGAATCACAAATACTCTTTCAATGAATCCTAATGTCTTAACTTTGTTATCTTTGTTAACTTTGAATCATACTTTGGCTTATGTATTCACAGTTGATTATAAAACATCACATAATATCATTTCTAAACTTGGCCTCTTGTCTGTATTGTCCAGATAATCAGTTTCTCAAAAAGCTTTAACTGGACTGGACTGAGCTTTAATGGTTAAGGAATAGTAACCCACAAGAAGTTGTTGGGCATTAAACCAAATTGATTAGGTGGTAATATATATTTTATTAAAAATAGTGAACTATATTGTACATAATACCTAATATTACTTCATTATTATGAAGTAATACATATTTTATTAAAAAATAGTGAACTATATTGTTGAATTAATTCACATTTCTGATATAGTCAGATATTTCTATATAATGTGGTTTCTTTCTTTTTTTCTTGGTTTTTCCTCCTCCAGCACTGGCAAGAACATTTAATTTACAGCATATCCCTTGCCTTATGGACAGAAATGAGGACTTTGTAAACATTTGAAATCTGTCTTCTTTCCGTTTTTTTTTTTAAGTTTCTGATTTATTTTCACATTTCTGATATAGTCAGATATTTCTATATAATGTGGTTTCCTTCTTTTTTTCTTGGTTTTTCCTCCTCCAGCACTGGCAAGAACATTTAATTTACAGCATATCCCTTGCCTTATGGACAGAAATGAGGACTTTGTAAACATTTGAAATCTGTTTTCTTTCTGTTTTTTTTTTTAAGTTTCTGATTTATTTTCTCTTGGATTCTATCCCCAATTTGGGCAAAAAATCAATTATATTTGCTTCCTGTTGTATAATGAAATACATGGAAAGGATGTGTTTGCAAACAGCAGAGCAAATCC
>NW_006535703.1:15716-28069 GCF_000186305.1 Python bivittatus | reverse complement strand
AAGAATAAAACTGTGAATTTGTCTGTTATTTTTTTAAACTTCCAGTCAACTGAGAATTATGGAAATTTAAATATAAACTCATATAAGTTTCTAACATTAAAGACTTAGTATAAAGATGTCAGATGAGGTGCTAATTAATATATATATATATATATATATATATTTCCTTTTTAAAATGCTGCTTAGCAGATTATTTGAAGTGCATTTTTTAGCCTGCTGAATAAGGATCATTCCAATGAAAACTACAGATGATAGCTTATAAAAAATTATATAGTTTATTACCAAGTATACTCAATGTTTTCACTTTTGAATTTTTTCAACAAAATCATCTCATATCATGTAAATAGGGGACCTGACATCTTTGACTAACTTCACTGAATACTTCCCCTGGCTTGCCCAAATATTCCTACCTGCCACAAATGATGGATTTCTAGGAGTACAAAACACATGAACTTGGTAAATGACACAACATTAATACCTCAGACATCAGGTTCTTCTCTTATATATCACTTTAAGCATTAAATTAGATTGTGAAATCAAGATTTTAACTTGAATCAAATTAAAGAGTGGCTTTGTTCACACAACACACCTACTATGTCTTGATGCTGTCTACACAATAGCAATAGGAATGAGCTACAGTGAACCTTGTGCTTCTCAAATATATGACAGGATTTCAGAATATTATGCTTTTGATTTAATTCAATTTTGTATGGCATATATTAAGGGTGACTTGTAGTGAAGAACAAAGAACAAAGACGTGTTCTTTGTAAAAGAACAAAGACGACTTTTAAAGTTGATAAACTCTTTGGGGTGGTTAATAAGTAATTGCTTTAGTTATATTACTAAATTTAATACCGTGCAAACCATTTTAGAAGTCATCAGCTGAAAATTTTATACATCAGCCTAATAAACCATTATCTTGGTGAAGGTACACACACTATCGTATATCCTTAGTATATCTACAGCACATATATACACACCTTATTGTAGGTTAACTCCTGTTGGCTACATGGACACATCCATTTAATTTTCTTACCAAAAATATAGAACAGAATGTCTAGCTACAGCCCTAGTATTTCTTGGTGCCTCCAATTCAAGTACTAACTAGATCCTAGACTGCTTAGCTTTTTTAGATAAGTCAGGGTCAACCAGATGCTAGCATCTGCTGTTTATAGCCATTATCTCAATTTAACTTAATCTCCCATTGTTCAATTTGGATGATGTTATGCAGATTGAATCTCTAAGGTCACATGTTCATGATTGATTACCTACTGGAGTCCTGTACTAGATTGTGCCAAAATGTATTATCCTTAGTGTTAAAGTTGTCCCACTACAACATATCTCACTTTAGAAATTAAACTAAATTGATTGATTGATTTTGTGTCATCAAGTCATTTTCGACTCCTAGTGACCACACAGATTTTTGCCATGATGATCTACCCCTAACCTGTTCTTTCATGTTTCCCAATGATGCACTCATTGCTGCTGTAGCCTAGTCCATCCACCTTGCTGCTGGTCATCCTCTTCTCCTCTTTCCTTCCATCTTTCCCAGCATTAGAGCCTTTTCCAGAGAGCTAAACTAAATTAACATTATGTTTGGTTTGAACATAGTGATATGAAGACATACATTTTTTATTATTTTTTAAAACTTTTTTCTCATATGAGCTGTTTGATTATTATGAAGGAAAATTATACACATAATAAATCAACATTGTATGGTTGACTGGGGAGGAGAGAAATAGGTTTTTTTTTTCCCTAGACGAACATTTTCATTGATGATTTTTTCCACTTTTTTGAAATCTACCATGTTCCAAATCCCCTAGTTTGCTATCGTATATCCTTAGTATATCTACAGCACATATATATATAATTTTTTTTCAAAACAAAGATACTTTTTAAACCTTTTAAACATAGACAATGTTCCATTTGGATCAAAATGGAAATAACTCAAGGATGGCTTTAAAATTATCTCTCCAATTTTCCATGGCTAAATAGCAAGTATTCCCCTCCTGCTATTACACTTACCTATTTTATATTTCACAGCAGATAATAACTCATACTCTATCAATATAGAGTATATTGATAGAGAATCAATATATTCTAAATTTTAAAGACAGATAGAAGATATTCAAAATCTTTCCTCCTCAATAACATAAATGGATGCTGAAACCTCATTCATATTATGGTAAGCTCTAGGGCTTTGCAGCAGTTCATATTTGAAGAGGAAGAGTTGTTTGGAGCATGCAGGATCCCTCATGTAGACCTCTCAGCAGCTCATCTTTTCCCAGGATTGTGCAACCACAAGAAGGTTTGGGAAGGTATTTCCATCAGATGCTGTATATTCCCACACATGCTTCAAACCTTCCTTTTCCATTTTGATCCAAATAATTGTCTAGCCCTAATGTATGTATGTATGTACGTATGTACTGTATATTTAATCCTTTATTCTTAGAAGCATTCTCATGTTAAAAATTAGAAGTGGGTCAGGCATTGCAACAGCATGATTGATCGATAGATAGATGTCGTTTTGGTATATGGAAGAAAGTAATGTATAGTCTGCTTTTGTTGATTGTAAAAAATGCTGCACATCAGTTAAACCAATACACATTAGCCTTCTTTGATGTTTATCAAATTGAGGACTGGAGCTTTGTAACAAAGAATCTCTGTCTAAAATTGGGTTGAGGATCTCATTCAAATCCCCATTAATTATCAAATATCTACAAATAATGAAGATAAGGTTGCTTAAACAATCAAGAAATACACCTGCAAAGTCTAAATTAGGGCTCATCCAAATTAAGTTCACTAAGACTTCTTTCCACATTTGTAATCTTTTGCGTCACAAAAAATCATTGTGTTTTATACATTAATATTCCATTCTTCTTTTCTCCATTAGGAAACCATCAATATAAACCTCTCCTACCCAGTCTTTCCAAAATCTATCCTTATCTTCATCCAATGGACCTTTTTCTTATTAAAAAAAAAACCGGCAATATCATTTTGAGCTCAGTGAGCATTTTCTTTCTTTCTTCTGTAATTTTCCTTTTTCACATCCCATGTCATAATACCATACAATTCAAAGAAATAGTTCAGAAGGGTCTTAATATACTCCTTTGTTTTGCTGTTCTCTATATCACAAGCCTGCCCTGGTTCTGGATTCAGGGCTAGCTGAATAAGGTCAGACAATTCAAAATAGGAGGGAATGCGGCCTGTCAGTCTGTGTCCTGCTGATTTGTTCGGCCTCCTGTGTGGAGCCCCCATTGTCAGCCTGAGTGAAAGATCCAGCCTGCTTCAGGCAAGCTACCAGCAGGAATGATTGTTAATAATTGCACCGGTCATCAGGTGGCATCAATAAAGGCAGGATCATTCATCAGGTGGTAACTCTCAGGGTGTCAGTAATGGTAAGTGATAATCAATTAAATAGAAATAATGTAGTCAAGTCTGAACATATCTATGTACTTTCCAATTTTGGAAAAAAAAAAAAAAAACAGCTGGGAAAGGAGATAAAAAGGATAATGTGTGAATAGATAACCAACTATTTCTGCAGGGACTATCCGTTTTTTGACAGCAAAATAATATGTCTCTTTCTATTCAAAACATAATTCCTGTGTTTAAACTTAGTTATAGAATGGATATTTGAAGTGGAATGCATTCTTTGTCACTTCTTTTTATTCATTTCATTTACAGTCGGTAGTTAGGCTAAGTCGTGAATTTAGAAATGGCAAGTTTCTAGCAAAATGCTTCCATTTTAGCGCCCATACAACTTGTTGGGTTCTGAGGAAATACCTTGGCTCCTTAGTTAAGGCCATGACAATAAATGTAACCTTAATAAGCTATTTCTAAAAATACCAGCAAAGATTGTAGAACAGCCTTCTTTAGATGACTCAACAATTGCTTTTATATTTGATATAATTATTTTCACACTTGCTAACACACAAGAAGAAAATGTGAGAACTGCTTCCCGGTTTTGTGATCAGAATGTGTTGGCAATGATTTATACAGTATGTATTCCGATGCAATGGGTAGGACCTGGCTGCATGTAAATGATGCACTGTAAATTAAAAAAAAAAGTCCTTTTTTTGAAGTATATAATTCTGACACAAGTGTGTTTCACTGCCTATGATAAATTTACAATAAAGATCCTATTCAACTTTGTGTTGAACACAAAACAAAGATTCAAATAGTGTATGGTGTAAGATAGAATTTTTTAAAAATAGCACCCCCAAGATCTTTTGAGCATGGCAGTATTTTTCCTGTAAGAAAGATCTCTTGAGGCTGACTTTGGGATGGGAAAGAAACAGAGGTGGCTCCAAGCATAAGTAACAAACAAATGGATATTTCAGGATCCATCTTATCTAGGAAAAAGATGGTTAGCCCTTTGGCCTTAGAATCTAGGAAAAAGAAGTTTTAAACAGCTTTCAAAGAACTGCTTTAATGAATTCACAAACGAGTGTTCAAGTTTCCATATATTAATATTTATTTATTAGGGTTTTTTTAATCCTCCCTTTATGATTTTTATAAATATCTCAAGGCAACAAACATACCTAATAGTCTTCCTCCTCCTATTTTCCCCACAACAACAACCCTGTGAGGTGAGTTGGGCTGAGAGAGAGTTACTGGCCCTTCCTCCTCCTATTTTCCCCACAACAACAACCCTGTGAGGTGAGTTGGGCTGAGAGAGAGTTACTGGCCCTTCCTCCTCCTATTTTCCCCACAACAACAACCCTGTGAGGTGAGTTGGGCTGAGAGAGAGTTACTGGCCCAAGGTCACCCAGCCAGCTTTCATACTTCTTTTTTTTCTTTTTTTCTTACTTTTTTGACAATAAATCTAATTATTAAAACTCATTGTGAATATTCTTTTCTGAATTATACTCAGCTATTTGTACTAGTGTTCCAAAACTGATGTTATTCATGGAAGAAAATGTTGATAAATTAAGCAGATTTAAAGGTAGAGATAGTCTACAGTGGCCCTATTTAAGTGTGGGTATTAAGTCATATATGGGTTATATCCAAATTAAAATCTTGTATTCAAGGGCCTGAATTGTTTTTAGTCTTCCAACCCAACAGAGTGTTGGGAGAAAAAATGTAAAGGGGTTCAGAACTCTGTCTGTCTGACTGCCTATTAGCAGGATGAATTTCCTAAACCTGAACAGGATGGGACCAAATTGGGTATGGTGGGAGAATTTGGCAAAAGAAAAATCAGGTTTGAAAAGGGGCCAGATCTGGCCTGGGGTTGCAGAGAAAAACATTCCAGGGAAGAAAAAAAACCACAACCGTCCCAGTGAGTGAGGCAGTTGGACAATGAGTCAGAATGTGGGCGGCTGCTCTATTGTAAGGCCTTCTTTTGACCCCGAGTGGAGCATATGCAGCCTACCCTCTGTTGTGAGATGGGTGGCTTTATAAATCATATAGGTAAGTATTAGCAGCCTTCCCAATATATGGTGACATTGCACAGAGTTTTCACAAGAGAGACAGTATAGTGTAGAGTTTGGACCAAGAAAGGGGAGATCTTGCTTAGGCCCAGAAGCCAGCTAAGGGACTTTGGGCTAGTCATTCCTCTCAGCCTTCATCAGTGAAGGCGCTGTAACAGCTGGCTGTGAAACAAAAGCCCTCGTTGCATCATGTGTCAGTAGCTTCATTTTGTAAAACGAAGTGAGCACAGTGCAAAATGAGTGGATCCTGCAACTAAGCATGACAAATGCTAGGAACAGCAGCAACAACATTGTATATAACTTTCACAGATGCATTGTCACATTCAGCTGTCAGAAATAAACTCTGTATTGTATGAACTTTCTTGGCAAAGAATGAGGGTTGCCAGGAGGACAGGCTGTACAGGTAGTCCTCGCTTAACGACCACAATAGGGACTGGAAAATTCATTGCTAAGTGAGGTAATTGTTAAGTGAGGCATCACGTGACCACAACCAGTTTTATGACATTTTTTGTGGCAGCTGTTAAGTGAATCACGTGATTGTTAAGTGAATCACCACAGTTGTTAAGCGAATCATGGGGTTCCCCATTGATTTTGCTTGCCGGAAGCTTCTGGAAAGATTGAAAATGATGATCATGTGACCCCAGGATGCTGCAAACATTGTAAATACATGCCAGTTGCCAAGCACCTGAATTTTGATCACGTGATCACAGGGATGCTACGACAGTCATAAGTGTGAGGACCGGTCATAAGTAGCTTCTTTTTAGTGCCGTTGTCATTTTGAATGGTTGCTAAATAAATGGTTAAGCAAGGACTACATGTAGGGTGTTCACATAGATATTTGCATATCAGCATCACATCAAGAAAGTGTAGTGTTGGTGTGGAGACTGCTAGATTACTTTCCCCTCTTAGAAATATCACCATTGCACAATAAAAGTTTCATTTGCTTTAATATGAGGGTGGGAATATCCAAATCTAATTGAGTTTCCATTGTTGCCATTAATGCCAAGCCAAGTATGGGTAAGAAATGTGAAATTATATTTTTAGGCAAGCATTAGGAAATATTCATTTTTGGATCATTTCAAGTTGCTAGAAATCGGTGAGAAAACTTAGATAATGTTAAAATTATGTTTCATAACATGCACTAAAAATAGAGGCAAAGAACAGAATAAAACTATAACTGATGTTTCATGTAATTTTCTTTTTTTAAAATCTTCCTCCATATATTTTAGATTTCTCATACATCAGGTCTTAAGTTAATAAATATGAATAACCAACACTTAATGATTTAGAACTAATAATGCAATATAAATGTAAACTATTACTGCAAATTAATTCCATGCAAAGCATTATTCCATGTATCTAACCTGCATTTTTATTATTCCGCCTACCAATTCATTACTGCACATCATTTCCTTTAGTTATCACTGCATAATTCCACACAAAAAAGCAAAATAATTATGCTTTTATATATCAAAACTGAGTACACAAAATATTAAAAATCAGTTTTTTTAACTATATCATTTTTGAAAAAAACTTAAAATAAGAAACATCTTGAAACATAATTATTCTGAAATAAAATTAGTTGCTATAACAACACAGTGTCATCTTTCCTTCAGGTATTTTTTCTTAATGTATTTTTAAAATTTTTGTTGCCATAACAACAGGATGTGTTTTTAATATTCAGTTGTCATTGTTTTCTGCATTAAAAATAAAACAAGGAAACAGTGCTACATGTGTTATCAGGAATCTGCATTGCTCTTTACCAACATAATTACTGTCTTGTGCAGATGTACATGGGAGTAAACCTCACTGAACTCCATGTATCTTTCTTCCCATTAGATATCTCTGGTGCAAAAATAGAAAAGGAAAGAAAACCAAAGGCAAATTTCTATAACCTTTTGATTTGTTAATGTATGTATAGATACACATTTAGAATTAATGCTGTGGTTTAAATGAAATGACATCTCCCCTATAGAGGTGAAGATTTGACAGATGCGCCTGATCAATCTCCTAGAAGAGATGGAGGGCTACCTGGTGGGAAGTGATAGGCCTTTGGGGAGAGGAAAGAGTTCATTCCCTCAATCTCATGATCCATCACTTGGGGCAGATGTGGTTCTTTACTGTTGCAAAATAGATCTCACATCCACTGACAGCATTGTCCTTCATGATATGTCTCCTTTTAGAGCCAGCTGAAGGCTGTTTTCATTGCTCCAGTTTGGGCAATGAAATCTGCAAGTTAATAACGCATTGTATGAAGAACCCTTTTTTGCCTCCCCTGAATGTATTACTAGCCAATTAGGAAGTTCAGAAAAAGGCAGATTTTGTACAGTTGGCAAAGCAAGGTTTTTTGCCTCCAGAGGGCTAGATTCAGCAGTGAGTGGTTGGTTGCCCACACATTATGTGCGTGATCTCCCTCAACACAGCTTTTGAAACACACTCTCATAGCTACACACACACACCTTGTCTGTATCCACATTTAACCTAGTTGCTGCATTAGTCTGAATTCTTAGAATATCAGTCCGTAAACTGACATAATACCCCACCAAGGCACATCTAATCAGAAATTCCATTCATCAAGCTTTCAGGTTGGGCACATATAGCTGTTAGATCATCAGCTGACCTGATAAGAATGCTTGTGAACACAGCCATTCAGTAACATGTATATACACACATACAGTGACACACATTCACATATAGATAAAGGCCTTTGAATGGCTTTGAGTTTGAAGGGAAAAAGGCACTTCAGCTATGCAGGGGTACTCACAGGGCTCCTGTCTACAATACGATCCTGAGAAAAGATGCTAGGATTTGCCAAGAGGTGCTACATTTAACCACTCGTGCCCTCAAGACCACATTTTTTTTCCTTTCAAATTTAGACAGATAGATAGATATAGATATAGATGCACACATACATATACCAATACACATATGTACATTAATGCACACACATTTCAATCTCTTTTCCTGCATTGCTTTAAACTCCTGCAAGCATCAATCAGCTGGACCAGGGAGCAAAAACATGATTTGAGTGGAGAAGTTTCACAGTAATGATTCTCATTCGTCCCATATATATTCCACTTCCATTTAGCTGTCAGGAGCACAATTAAGCTTCGGAGTAAATGCAAAAAGAGAGGCATCCTCACAAGTTTTCTTCTCAGTTTGAATCATCATCTTGATAACCATCAACTACTTTTTTATTTGATTATGCTAGGGGGATTCCTCTTATGCATCATCCCCAAATTCATGAAGCAGCATTAGAAGGGTTTTAGTAGTTGCATGGCCACAGAAAAACTTTGAGGCTGCATAGGGATCATTGGTTAAGCTTATGTGCTCTAGTTCTGTGTGACTAAGGAGAAGAACCTAATCCCATCTAATTGGTCTTCAGGATCTTGTGTTTCTTCCAAGAATCTTGAAGGAATCAGTGGGAAGTGACTGGCTATACTTGCAACCAATGCATTTTTACCCAACCATCTTCTAAATACCACACCCTTCCTGGAGTAGTTCACAATTCTTTGGAAAGCTAGTGAAGAACAATATTTCTAATGTTTACCTTGCTGTGAAGAGTAGTGTGGCTTCAAGTCAGAGTTATGCACTGGGATGATTTGAAATCAGAAGTGCCACTCAAGGCTTGGTAACACAGGGCATCTCCTCCCAGTTTACATTCTGGAGTAGGGGAACTAAAGAGAGGGGAATTGGGGAGGAGAGTTAGTGGAAGGACAAGTCTGAGAAAAACCTGATTCTGTCAACGTGAGAGTTTTATGGGCATAAATTTAATGTCAGGAGAGAAGGGGACTGATAGCCTATAGGTATGTTATGATATTAAGGCAACATTTTATAAAGCCATTTTAAGTTATTTTATAAAAGTAATTCAATTCTTTGTTTAAACATTATTGAACATTTAAAAACACAACTGTACTGCTCTGTATCTTACTCATGTTTCATCATGTCATGTTATAATAGAAATAAAGAAATAGTGGCAGGTTTGGTGGTAGGAGGAAACAATTTTCCTGGGTTCATAGGATTATACTTTAAATTTGAAGAACAAAAAGATAAGAAAATTACACCCACAGCCAGGGTGGATGTGGTGGGAGAGATACACAATATAAACATACAGAATTCACATGATAAAAGTAAAATAGTGACTTAATATAATTTATTATGAATGTCATGAATTCTGATGACAGTTGATAATTGCTCTCAAACACTGAGATGCATATTATGATCAATCTGGAATCACTCTTATTCTTTCATTTGTTCATTCATTTGCTTTCTTTCTGTGTAGGTGTATGCATGCATGTATGTTTGTATATAAGTAGTATATTACTACTTAATCTAGGAACATAGAATAGCTTGTTAAGAAATGTTCAGTGTAATTTTATATGTGCCTACTCAGAATTTAGTCCTGTTACAGTGGTACCTCGGTTCATGAACTTAATTCGTTCCACGATTCTGGTCGCAAACCAAATTGATCACGAACCAAATCAAATTTCCCCATAAGGTTCAGTGTAAATAAGGTTAAACCGTTCTGACCCCTATGAACGTGGTCGTGAACCGAATTGGTCGCCAACCGAATCAAATTTTCCCATAAGGTTCAATGTAAATAAGGTTAAACCGTTCTGACCCCTATGAACGTGGTCGTGAACCGAATTGGTCGCCAACCGAATCAAATTTTCCCATAAGGTTCAATGTAAATAAGGTTAAACCGTTCTGACCCCTATGAACGTGGTCGTGAACCGAATTGGTCGCCAACCGAATCAAATTTTCCCATAAGGTTCAATGTAAATAAGGTTAAACCGTTCTGACCCCTATGAACGTGGTCGTGAACCGAATTGGTCGCCAACCGAATCAAATTTTCCCATAAGGTTCAATGTAAATAAGGTTAATCCATTCTGAACCATATGTATTTTTTTTTTTAACCACAAAATATGAAACAAAGTACAGGCGATCTCACCTAGAGGAAGCCACGACCACATGTCAGAGCAAGGAAGATGGCCGCGGGTCGTGTTCGTCACCCAATGCGGAATTCGCGAACGGAAGCAAACTTTTGCAAACTGTGCTGTTTGTGAACCGAATTGTTTGTGAACAGAAGCATTTGTGAACCGAGGTATTACTGTAATTCAGATGATGTATAACAGTTGAGAAAACCCACTTCCTTGTGACTATAGGCTTGAAAAAAAGCTTTTTTAGAATAATTATACATGAGTGCCCTGCACGTCTTTTGCACTAGGAATCTGGTTTGCCTTCAACACCTGTCAGAAAACAGTCAAAACGGGGTTGGATGTTGGATTTCATTTGCCTCCAAAGGAAAGCTGTAAGTCCTTCAGCAGGCGCGTCCGTCCATCCTGCATTTGACTCTTGAATCAGAATACTTGAAACAATATGGCTGTAAAACAGCCCCATTTTATCTTCACCGTAAGAAAAAACTAGCCTATTTTTGAAGCATTGAGCTTCAGACAACACCCACTGAATCACAAATTCGGTAAAACAGTATTGTTACATCTCAGCAATGACACAATAATCAGGAATGATTCAGCCAACCTATTGTTTTCCTCATTGGGGTTATAAAAGTAGGTATGTCCATTCAGTGACCAGCAGACCACCTAGATTTTGAGGAGTCTTTGAGCTTACCTTTTCCCCCTTTTCTATATTGTCATTTCCTGTTCTTCACAAAGAAAAGCCTCTGTCAAGCTGTACTCTGCTTGTGATGACTTACTGTATGAAGATCTATTCATGCAGTTTTCTTGGCATGTTATGGAAGTGGTTTTCCACTGACCTCTTTGGGGATTCTTTTAAAATTTCCCAGTCTCAGCTACAGCCCCGGACTTCCTAGATCCTCCCCAGCCAAATATTACTGAATATTAACCAGGACGAAGCTGGCTGCACTTTCTAGATCACCCGAGTTGTTTAGGTGCTGCCAGCTAGCTAGGCTCTCTTACAGCAAGAAAATGTTTAAAATGTACTGCATTTTGTTTAACTTCATTGAGTTGCAAGCATTCAATTAGAATTGTTTTAAATTAAAGGGAATTAACTATACAATGGAAGAGTGTCTCTGTTTTAAAGTTATTTTGAGAGCTCCTGGCTAAGGCAGAGACAGGCTGTGTGAACAAGTGCAGATCTTATCTTTTTCAGTGAATGTTTTCCAGCAAGTTACTATCACTCCATGTCTATCCACCTCCCCTGCAGTTTAGAGTGAATAATTCAAAGGTGTCATAATGCTGACAGATTTAGATGTAACACTAAACTGTGGTTTACCATCATGAATAAATCTTCTCCTTTGTTCTTCTCTGGCATGTCTCTAAGGCGACTAGAATAATTTCCTTTCTATTTTAAATAACCACAGTTAAGCATTATGTCCTAAGATTTACTGAAGGCTTATGAAACTGTGTGATTTCAGTAAACCAGCTGAAATTAAAAATGGTTTATGCTTTGGCAATAAGTTTAAATTTGAATTAGTATAGAAAATGACACAGTCCAACCTCTTTGTGACCAGATTATTATGTCCTAAAGGGCTATCTGTCTGAACTATTTTAAATATACTAAAGTAAGATATGACAGTCATTTATTTTGAGAATACAGCTCAAAATTCTATTCATTCATTCATTCAGTCATTCAGTCATTCATTCTGGTTCACTTTTATCTGAAGCCTCAGTGGTTTGATTCTACAGTGGTACCTCTACTTACGAACGCCCCTACTTATGAAATTTTCGAGATATGATCAGCTCTGGCCCCAAATATTTACCTCTACTTACAAATTCTCCTCGACTTACGAGCCATTTTCCGCCCGTGCCACGTGGTCCGCGGCCATTTTCCGCCCGTTCCACATGGTCCGGGGCCATTTTTTCCACCCTGCCGCGTGGTCAGCGGCCGTTTTTCCGCCCCTGACGCATGGTCCGTGGACGCCGGAACGGATTAACGGTAATTACA
>NW_006535702.1:103731-123418 GCF_000186305.1 Python bivittatus | reverse complement strand
CTTCTTTATGGTCCAGCTCTCACAGCCATACATTACTACTGGAAAAACCATAGCTTTGACATACCTAACATCTAGTGGCATGCAAATTCTTGCAGAGCCCTGTGCCTATAACACTAATTGGTTCAAATATGGCATGGTGGTCATGGTGCAACAAATTTGTTTTACCTAGCTGCTTTATATTTGAGAATTCCTTGAATGTTAATACTTCTAGATGCTATTTGTTTCTTTCTTGACAGGTAATTTTGCAAACCTTTCATGCAACTTTGCAGAAGGAAACATATAGGATGCCTATCCATCTCATCTATAACAGTAAACCAACAGCTGGTGTAACTCTTTCTTACACTGACCCCGACATGTTTGTCTGCTATTTTTATTTCAATATATATATATTATTATGTTAGTTCAGATTTATTACCTTTTTATTATTTTAATGCAGTCATTTAAGAAAAGGAGTTGCTATGGAATTTATTTTCCCTTGTCAAGTTCCATTGGATTTATTTATTTAATTCAATGACTTACAATTAAAATAAAGCAGCGTATATAAAAAAAGAATACAGCTGAGTGGAAGACCAATTCCATAACACAAACACAAAAAACCACAAAGGACTTAACCATCATTCTATCCCAAGGCCTTGGAGAACAGTCATGTTTTTAATAGTTTGCAGAAAGTCAATAAGGAGTGTTATCAAAGAAGGAGTGATATGGATCTTAGGGGGGGGGGGAGGATATCATTCTAGAAGTTAGGATCCACCACCAAGAAGGAATGCTTCCTGGGTCCTGCAAGATGACATTGTTTGATCAACATGACCCAGAGCATGCCCATTCTACCTGATCTCATCAGACAGAAATAAGCTTGGCAACAAGCAGTTCCTCAGGTAACCAGAACCAATGCCATAAAGGACTTTATAGGTGATAACTAGTACCTTGAATGATACCCAGATTCTGGTATCCAGTGCAGTTCATGAAACAGTGGGGATATATGCATGTATCATGACTTGCCCATACTGCTGCATTCATTCTTGATCAGCTGTAGCTTCTGGGTGGTCTTCAGGGGCAGTCTCATGTAGAGCACATTATCATAATCCAATCCTGAGTGATCAAGACATGAGTGACTGTCTGAAGGGCTTCTGAAGTTCAGGTATGGGATATAACTTTTTTTATTGTGATTACAAAAGTAACAACTTAGTAAATTTTCAAAATGCATAGGAAAATTTTATTCTTGACATTTTGCTATATTTAATGTTCTTATCATTTATGAATAACACCACTCTGTTTTAATTAAAAGGCCAATTAATTCTAAAGTTCTATTTCATTTCTGCTATTACAAATTCTTGAAATAATTTTGTGTATGAAATGAGAGACTTCAAAATAACGATGCAAAATAAACTGTACAGGTTGAGCAATAAAAAGGATTTTAGGCAGTTGTAAAACCACACAGTATTTAAAGCTATTCAGAGTGTGCTTAAAGTCTCTGTTTTCATAGCTGTAAAAATTAATTTAAAATAATTTTTACATTATAATAATTAATTATAACCAGTTTTTTTCCCTTCACTTAAACATGTAATAATGAAATGGAGGCTGAAAAAGATGATTGCTGGAATTACTGAACTGAAAGTAATAGTTTCCATTTTTTATGAGCAGTGGGAGATTCTAATTAGCCATGGTTTTAAAACATGCACTCACTCAATCTGTTGTTTTTTTCACAAAATAGCACCAGCCAATTAACCCAAATGTGATGCAATAAGGACCTGACTACTTCTATGTATTAACAAGTCTTCCTTCATGCTGTTGGATTATTTAAAATCCATTCATGTGCATCTTTGCTCTCCGAGCATATAGTCATGTTTGTTGTCATTAAACAACCCAAAAATCCATAAGTAGGGCAGGAATGTCCAACTTTATTTATTGGACAGCTGCTTCTCTCCATTGAGTTGTTACGCAGAGCTCCACCACAAAAAGTGGAGTCAATTTAAAATGTGAAGGAGGTCAAGAAAAACAAAACAAGCTAAATGAAGTCATTATAGTTAATATGTTTGATCAGGTAATTTACATAAACTTAAATACTTAATAAAGCTGCAGAATGATCCATACTCCCTGATACTAATTTTCTTTTTGTACATTATCTTCTTAGACATATACTCTCATACAAACATAGCACTGTGCCACTGCCCCTCTCTGTCTCTGCCTTTGCCTCTCTTTGTCTCTCTCTTTCTCTTTCCCCCAAACTTTGGATAGGCTGGCAAAGTTCCCCTCTCACTTGTGAAATATTTATCAACACAGTTCTATCATAAAGTTCTGAGTGAGAGATAAAGAGCATATGGTAATGGATGTTTGCATCCTTCCTCCCATGTCCATAATGTTCCTTCATACATTATTTTTGTTCTTTAAACTTCTCATCTTTTTCTTTTTGAAGGTCTCAACTTCATTCAACCATGAACTATATAGTCTTCTCTTTCTTCTGAACGCATTTACTCTTTCTTTGTGTATATAATTGTAATTTGACCCTAATTCATTCTCTCTGTATGATGAAACCACCTCAGGGTACTTGTTTCATACTGAACATTCCCTTTTGTATTCAATCCGTACCTATCTCCCATGCATTTTTAAGTAATCCATTCCTGCAGCTTTCAACTTTTATATTTCTCCTGACATATCCAACTCTCACTTGCATATAAAAACATAGAAAGATGCATGCTGTTACACACTGATATTTTTGTTGCTTTCAACAACCTTTCATCCCTCACAACCATATACTTTCTTTTTGATCGTCCCTAACATTTATCCATCCATTCTCCTTTCTTTTGTAAACATTCTATCAAGGTACACAAATTCATTACTTGCTCTATTTTTTTTTGCCATTTATTACAATCTTGCAAGAGTTACTTGATTTTTCCTTTCAGACACAATTATTTTAGACTTCAGTAGAATAGTTTTCAGTCCATATTCCTCATTCATTACAGATAATGTGGGTTTGCAGATGACAGTATGGCATAATCTGAATGCAAAACTGTATACACATTTTTGGCCCTAGCATGCCTCTGTCATCACCACTAGCATTTTCTGTACATTTATCCATAAATACATTCACCAACTAAGGGAACATTTCACATCCTGGCCTTGCTCCCTGTAAGGAGTTGAACAATTTGCTAAGCATTCTATTTATTCTGTTGCATCTTTATTCCCATTACACACCACTCTTATCTCATTCAGCAATCAATCTTTAATGCCTCCATATTCATAAAAATATTCCGTGATTCATGCCTATTCAGTTTTTCTCTATCAACAAATGTGCAGTCAACTTTTTTCATTCATGCATTTCTTAATGAGATGCTTAAGAACAAAAATCAAGTCTGCGCATCTGTTACTCAATATAAAACCAATATTGCATTTTACTAATTTTGTCATTGTTATCTCTTGTTTTTCTAATTTTTATAACTTTTGTAGCACTCTATAAAACAATGCTTTCACTATGTTCCACACACTTTTTACCCTCTTTTCTGTGTCTATTTTCTATTCATTCATTGGTAGATTAATCATCTTCTAATACTTTTTTTTATATAGGACACATACTTTCTCTTTCTGCAATGCAGTCTTTCTATTTTCACTTTACTTTATTTAACTTCTTTCCTTTTTTTCCAGATCCTCCCCCCTCCTCCCCCAAGATCCACTTGATCCTTCTGCAAATGCAAGGAAAATAAGTTTTTTTTTTCCTTACTACATACAAAAAGAAGAAAAAGAGAGGAACTAGTAATGGGGGGAAAATGCACACATTCATGTATTCTTATGTACTCAACCAGAATCCCTTAAGCCATGGTAAGCCCATTTAGAATTTTGAAACAGTTGAGGACAGTCATAAAATGCGAGCCATGGTGAGCATAGTGAAAACACTTTTATAGAAGGCAAACCAGTAAGGTCACCCCTCACCATACCTCACCCCTTACCTTTTCTTTTATTTGGGCAGTTTGAAGCAAAGCACTAGGCAATTGCCACCCATCAACCATATGAATATTTCTGGAATCTATGTTATGCCCAGAGGCACTGCTGGAAATGTTATTTTGTCCATTAAAAAAAATGGAACTAGGTTCATCTTAAGAAATAAATAGGTCTAAATTATGAAAGAGAATACAAATTCTGAGATAAAGCCAGAACAGTTTATCAGCAAAAACTCCAGACAGTGAATATTTTAACATTATTGTTAGTTCCTTTTCCATTCTTTTAGGGTCCATAGTCCTCCTTTCACATCCCTTAATTCTTTGGTGCTTGGTGACTTTTAGTGCATTATAGTTTTGTTTTGGGGAAATAAAATGAAATGTATGGATTTGAATGTTGCAAGCAAGAATGTGACTTTGCTCAGTTATCTCAATGGTATGCTATGGTGTGTGGTAGAAGTATATGGTATTTTGCAGTACATAACAGCACACTTAATTTCCGTAAAACTCACTACTACATATTAGAACTAAGCTAAGCATTCAGAAGAGTATTTAGCAAAGCAGACTGATGTGAGCAAAGTGCTTTTGAACTATTGAGGCAGCTGTATCTGGCAAAGGACTGGACAGCTGCTTTGAACGTTTTTTGAGGACATCTCCATAAGTATATGCATTTCTGCCTTTTTCATTGTACCTAGCAAGTGTTTTTACTTGTATTGTACTTAGCAAGTGTTGCCAAGAAGCAACAGTTAGAACCGGTCATGGAACAACCGATTGGTCCAAAATAGGGAAAGGTGTACGACAAGGCTGTATACTAAACAACAACAAAAGCAAGTGTTTTCAGATGTGAGTCATTAGATAACAGAAAGATACAGAAACAACAACAAAAGCAAGTGTTTTCAGATGTGAGTCATTAGATAACAGAAAGATACAGAAACAACAACAAAAGCAAGTGTTTTCAGATGTGAGTCATTAGATAACAGAAAGATACAGAAACAACAACAAAAGCAAGTGTTTTCAGATGTGAGTCATTAGATAACAGAAAGATACAGAAACAACAACAAAAGCAAGTGTTTTCAGATGTGAGTCATTAGATAACAGAAAGATACAGAAAAAGGCCGAGCGCCGAAGAATTGATGCCTTTGAACTGTGGTGCTGGAGAAGACTCTTAAGAGTTCCCTGGACTGCTAGGAGGTCAAACCAGTCAGTCTTAAAGGAAATCAACCCTGACTGCTCATTGGAAGGATTGATAATGAAGCTCAAGCTCAGATACTTTGGTCACCTAATGCGAAGAGAGATCTCTTTGGAGAAGACCCTGATGCTGGGAAAGATTGAAGGCAAAAGGAGAAGAGGACGGCAGAGGATGAGATGGTTAGATAGCATCACTGAAGCAATGAGCATGAAACTGAGCAAACTCAGGGAGGCAGTGAAGGACAGGAAGGCCTGGCGCAATATGGTGCATGGGGTCACGAAGAGTCGGACACGACTTAACGACTAAACAACAACAAAAGCAAGTGTTTTCAGATGTGAGTCATTAGATAACAGAAAGATACAGTCTATCTGATCTATGTCTACATTACCTACAGATAGATAGATAGATAGATAGATAGATAGATAGATAGATAGATAGATATAAAATTTCCTTTTAACAGACTAGCAATTTCATATTCCATTTAAATGCAATTTCACTTATATAGTTGCTGAATCTAGACTTTCAGCCGATATGCTTTTAAAAAGAATGTTGGTGTACCTTAACTTATACGTAGGGACATAGGTATTAATTACTTGGAATATTATAAAGTCTATTAGAAGCACCCATCTGAGGCTTAAGCAGTTTATTTCAGTCAAGCTTCTGGGGTAGGTGTTGAACTCTCTCTCTAAGCTGAGATGACTATAACATGGGAAATCCCTGTAACAGTATGCGTGCATTTTCTTCAAGCAACTTTCTGCGTATTCATAGGAAATATCCATATCTTCATTTTATGAGGAATGGATATATTCCAAATCATCGGATCCATTGTGCCTTCCAGAATAGCATCTGTGTGGAAGAAATAATCTTTTCATAGTTAACAATAGATAGCAGTTATCAGTATGGTTTTAAATGTTAAGCTGCAATGTTCATGCATATTTAGCTGAACACTGAACGATTGCTTAAATATGTGCACAGTGCCTCCAAGTTATTTGGCAGTACCCGTCAGTTCTGGGTGTTGCTTTCCAAAGTGTAGGAATATCAGGGAACTGTACTTATTTCTACAATTCCTTAAGTAATCCCATAAATAAAGTATTTACGATTTGAAAGACTAATTATTGTAGGATAGTTCAGAACAGTACATAGAAGAATAATTCAGTTGATAAACAGATTGGATTGATATCTGTGGGACTGCCTTCTCCCATTGTCTGTGCTCCCAGATCTAGCAGAGAAGGCATGCTCCGGGTCTCTTCGATCAATGTCATCTTGTTGAACCTCAGAGTTGTGCCTTTTCAGAGGCAGCATCTGCTCTGTGGAACAGCATCTATCTGGAGATCAGGATGGCCTCAACCCTGCTAGCCTTTTGCAAGGTGCTGAAGACCTGGCTGTTAACCCAGGTGTTTAGGTCAGGAGGTTAGGTGAGATCTGCTGCTGTTGATGTGTTTCTCTATCAGTGGGGCTGTTGTTTTATCCTTGGGCACCAGAGGTTATATAGTTTTTGTGTTTTAATCCTAGTATGCTGTCCAGAGTCACCATTGTGATCTGGTGGCTATATAAATCAATAAATAATAAATTATACAGATGAAGCCCACTAAAATTAATGGCATTTATCTTAACCGTATCTGATTTGTTTTTGTTTTCCCCTGAGCAGTGAAAAGAAATTTGAAACTTAGCTCTGTAAACAGTAAGCTTTGAAAGCAGTAGTATAGTGAAGATGTACAAGCAACTTGATCTACTACTGATGGTTTGATATTTGGCTTTGAAATTTCATTATTGCAAGAAGTTTTCCAGCCATACCATTTAAGCACTTTTTACAAGGTAATTTCTGTTAAAGCAACAGACTGAATGGTTGATAATGATTTAGAAATGGAATACAAGGTTTGGAAACTATTTAAATATAATTACTCAATGAAAATCTTAGATATTTTGCAGATACTTTATTCATCTGGTTTATGGATTAACTGTTTATTTTTTCAATTTTTCACTAGCAAAGATCTGTTTTCTGGAATTAGTGAGTCCATATGATAATTATATCTTTTCTTTGTTTTTTGCTGCGCACCATTTGCAGGAAGTTGAGGTTTGTACATATTTCTATGCATTTCTGTCTTTCCCCATTCATCTATTTGCACTCTTTCCCCCATTCTAAGCACATGTTTTCTTTTTTTGCTGCAGGATGATTATTTTCGTACATGGAGTCCACTTAAATCCTTTGATCAAGGTAAGAAGTTATCCTTGTACAAATAAAAAAAGGATGCTTTTAACGTTATTTATTTCTATAATGGTGGGTAAAAAAGAGAAGGTTGTTTTCAAGTTATCTTTTCAGTTGTTCTCCTTGTACCTACTTTTTACAAAGTGAATTAAAACAAGTCTAAGTTTTATGTGTCTTATTATTTAAGATAATGCAGTAATTACAAAAAGTCAAGAAAGTGATAGCATGTTAAATTAGAATAATGTTCGTTCCCAGGAGAATTCTCCCCATGACTCTGATATATTGGTTGTATACTTTCCATCTTAAATGGCAAGTACTCCATGTTTATTTTTCCTGATAACCGTATCAGTGAAACTGTCACAGTAAATGATTTTTAAGGTATAAAGTGAAAGCATTTCATCATTCAATTTGTATCACAGTAAAACTTGCCATTTCCTCCCTTCTCTCCTGAGGACTGAGTATCACATGAGATTACTTGAATGTAGCAAAAATTTATCAGATGATTCTTTATACTTCTAATACCAGTTGTATAAAATTGTATCTTAGGAGACTGATGAGATGATTTTTAAAAATGCTATTTGTACAACAGCCATTTTTATTTCCTTTTCAAATGTGATCTAGATCTCTTTTTTATTGTTATCCCCAGAACTGATATCAGAAATAATAGCTGAAAATGGGTTCTTCATATATTACCAAGGACGTTAGCGGCTTTGAGTGCATAAGTGTGATTTATTCATTATAACTGCAATATAGATGGAGAAAGGTTAATCATTACATTCCTGAGCCTGATCAACCTTATTTTGCAACTGCTATTACACACACACACAGACACAGACCCCCCCCCCCAGTTTGACAATTCATTTCTCTAAAATGTAATTTTGCCCTGTTATTAATGTTGAATTGATTGAAGAGCATTATTACAAAGCAGCTGACCTTATTTTTTATTTCCACAGTACCTGCAACAGCCCCCATTTATGTTTGATACCACTCCTATAATATTTCCAGTCTATATGGCATTGGGTGTGGTAGTCCAAAAAACCTGGAGGGCTCCAGGTTGGAGAGGCTGTTCACCTGTTTCTGATAATTATAATTCAACCAAAACAAGAATCTGGAAATCTAAAAGAGAACAGAGGCAAAGTATAAGTGGAACTAATATAATTAACAGTAAAAGATAGCTGTACTGTATAAATTTGGTCTCTTGTGAAGTGGTAATAGAAGAAAACATAACTATCTTGTTCAAAAAGGAACTGGATATGAAGTATACATTTAAATTCTGATTCTAGTTTTGAATTTTGTTTGATTCACAGAATAAAAAAAATTACATTTACAGTCCTGTAGCCAATTAAACCATACTTCATTGGGAACTATTGAGTTTTCAAAGACAGCTATTATGGATTAAAATACCAATAATTAATATTACAAAAATGTGTAATAACTTTCTCTGATGCTAAATGTCACACTATTATAATAAAACACTACTGAACTTACTTAGTTAAACAATTCTCATTTTAAAAATCAGTAGTGAATATATTTTTAATGCTATATTTGCTGTATGATGAATAAATACATAACCTGTCAGTTAGGAATGCTACTTAGAAATGACATGCTTACAATCAGCCTTGTATGTATAGTTTTTAATAAACATATTGTATAGATTTTGCTGGATGATGAAGACAGAGATCTGAATCGCATTTGATATTCTAATTTCAGAAATGGGCATCCTCTATTGTATGTTTGGACCCTGTACTTCTAGATGCATTCTGAAATTTGCATAACATTTACTAGACAATTAAATTACATTCTTTATCTCAGTATTTCATTTTAATAACATGACTAAATGCAGTATCCAGGCTTCAGCATTTTTCCATTCTCCTTTTATTTGGCATCTAGTTTGATGAAGAGCTTAAGTGAATTTGAAAACTAGCAAACAATTCTATTTTGTTTTATTTTTATTTTTCGCTGGCACAATAAAGTAATTTCTCTAATGGGAATTTTGGATTTTTTTCTGATTAGCAGTAAAGCTGTCCTTGGTTTTTCAACCTCTTTCTTTAATACTTATACTGTAGCATATATATTTATTACAATATACACCCAAAATGTTTGAGGATCGATACATACAGAAAATACTTCAATTTTTAAGATTAATTCTAAAAAGACATTAAAATGATTTGGATTTTTTTGCTACCTTCCCTTCTTACTGTACTTACTTTTTTTTCGCTAGAAACCTCCTGCAATAAATGGAAAATAAAACCCAAGTCTAGACTGTTAGATAAAAACTCAGTGTAGAATAAACTGAATTTCTGTTTATATGCTTTGATACTATGTATCAAAGGACAGTTATTTCAAAATTCATATGGCTCAATTCTGTTTAATAAATATGTATAACATTAGCTTAGATAATATCTTCTTAGAACTAGTTTTATTTGTATGCTGTTTCTGAGTTGGAAGACATTGGTTGGATTATATGGAAGATGGATACAACATTTATTAGTTGTTAGCACATATTGTCTTATGTTTTCTGAAATTTTCTGAGTTTTTATGGAGAACTTTATTAAATGAAGTGATTGTGCGAAGTCATTGAAGACATCCTTATAATCTGAAGGATGCTTTTTCTTCTCCAGTAATAAAACGGGTTAAAAGTGAGATATTTCCATTTAATACTGTTTGGTTTTACAGGAAGCATATAGCTTGCCTAAGCATTCAATAGCTTACTTTTCTTGAGGTGTTTATCAATTTAATTTATTAATTTGGATTTAACATAATTAAATCATAATTTTACTTGTCAACAATTTAGATTATGTATTAACAGAGCAAATGAGTTATCTGTATTAAAGTTTTTTACACTTTATTTTTTGCATAAGTTTTTCTTATGATTAAGTCTAAAATATATTTTGGTTGATGACAGGTTAGTGATTGCTTTTAGATTGGAAGGTCCATAGCTCAGTGTCAGAACAGATG
Organism: Python bivittatus; assembly: GCF_000186305.1. The sequence goes on along the minus strand of NW_006535702.1, from coordinate 113,136 downwards.
ATTTGCCCAGAAAAGGTTCCAGGTTTAGTTTTGATAGGGTGGAAAAGGACTTCTAAATGAAACTTTGCAGAGTTGCTAGCTAAATGGACTTGATCAGTGTCATCTTCATGTGCATTTTTAACTGAAATATTAATTTTATGGTTTTTCCTTTCCTAAACAAGGAACTTGGAAATCAGAATTTCTAATCATACTTCATATTTGATATGAATAGTGGAATGAAAATATTTTTATGCAACTATTAAAATTATAACATTTTTATGAGCGTGTTTGAAGACTATACTTCCAAATGTTTTTCTTTAAAAAACTCAGTTAATCATAATTCCAAAATTATGACAGTATATTCTTCATTTATCAAATAAATTTGTTTAGTTTCTAAAACTATATGTCTATAGTATAGTTTTAGTTATATGTTATAACTAAAGCACTATGAACTTTCTACTTTAGCATGAGAATACAGCTATTTACTATGAAGCAATATAGTGTAGCAAAATTAACTCAGAACAGGTTAGAGATGGTTTGATTTTTTCCTGGTTACATTGAACTTACAATTGTATTGACAATTCAAACTCAATTTAATACATATAACCTTTATAGTTTTTTTTAGGTAAAGAAAAATCTTCCCCATTTCCTACAAGATGAACAGATTTGTTTCTATCCCATCTTGTTAGAAATTGGTTATTAGTCTCAAACAATCAGATATTTTAAACTATAACTCTTCCATCCTGTTAATCTCAAGCCATTGGTTATGCTGGCTAGTTAGAATTTCAGCCTGTGTGTTAGGTTTATTTTCTTGTAAGTACTAGCATAAGCAGTGTTTTAAAACACTGATCTCTTACATGTTCATGACTGATGCCCTGGATAAAGAAATGGACAATGCATGCTGGCACAGTCCTAGATATACCCCTTAATTTCTCTGATACTATTTCATTCAGTTGGGATTCCTGAAATGGAACTGTAATTGTGGCCTGACGGCCCAACCTCTATCATCAGGCTCCTGCAAACAGAGAGACAGTGACTCCAAGAAAGCAAAACATCTCCTGAGGCTCAGATTCCTAAGGCTACTGCAACTCCTGTTCCTTGACTCATTCCAACTCAAACTATCTGTAGTCAGAATCAGCCACTTCACCAGGAGAAGACAAGGAAGAAGGGGAGCTCTTGAATGTCTGTCTCTTTCCTGTCTCTATACCGCTGCTGCCATGCTCTGCCTGCCTCTCTTCATCAGTCTGGTGGCTTGGTCTAATTTGGGCTGACCTGGTCAACTTGTGTTTGTAAAACAGCAGCAGCAGCAGCAACAACAACAAAACTTTCCATCACTGTGGGAAGGTTTCTAATAAGAAAGCAAATAGTCCTGGGACTTAACTCCATGGGCTATGACCTGTACTGTTGATGAGGAGCAATAGCTTCCAGTACTTCTAGTGCAGGGTTCAACATGAATTACTCAGTTGTGAATGTGAGAAAGGGAGGAGAGACCTTACAGGTTAGAGCCTGAAACAGAAGTCAGGAACATGCAGGTTCAGTGCTAATTGGAAGCAAACATGGCTACTCCAGTATGATTTTAAAATAGGCAAAGTTTATTGCAGCATTTGCTCTCAGCCAATGAAATGAATGCTTCTCTTTCAAAAACTTCAAGAGATGGGGATGCGCAGGAAGGCTTTTTTAACTGGAAGAAAATGCTAGGGAAGTTAGGACCTGTCAGCATTCTAACTTCCCATGCGCTGCTGGGGTTAAACATTTTTCAGGTGGTAAACAGAAGTAAATGCAAGAGGCTAGAACAGTACTGCTAGCCATCTTATCGTCATTTCAGTATCTAGCCTATCAGTGCATTGCTATCCATGGCCATCTGGAGGAAGAGTTCAACCTTAGGGAGCTCTTACTGTGGCATCCTACAGCTGAAATCATGGCTGAATTGTACAAATTACCAGTGGGTTTCACTTGCTACAGTAAATGAGATACTTGTGATTGTAGCTCACAATATTCTACATGTTGCTCAGAGAGATTGAGATACAGTCATTATGGATGAGGCTACAGATATGAACATGATGGAACAGGTTTCACGTTCCTTTCATATTGCTATCTCTGCTGAGGATTTTTAAAATTAAATGTGACAAAACTGCAAACTCTTTGCTTGCCCTTTTGAAAAATGTTCTCTGCCATTTTAACCTTCCTCTCAGTGGGTACTGTGGCCAGTGCTAAGATGGAACATCTAATATTGCTGCATGCATGAGTGGATTATGGGCTTTTGTGAATGAAGAGACGCCACAAGCACTATATTTCACTACAAAGCACATGTTGTTAGCCTAGTGGTACAAGATATATCAGGAAACAATAGTATGTGCAGACATTTTCTAAGATAATTTATTGACCTGATCAACATAGTCTCACTAAAACATTTTGCCCAGTTTAAAGATTTTCAACAAGTACAAGATAACATCAACCTGAAACTATTTTGCTCTGCATGGTGGACTTTAAGTGCAGCTTCCCTATAGTCAAAGGTCTGCAGTCACAGAGCTGATTGGATTTCCTGAATACCTCATTGGATTGCTCCTTGTTCTATCTTGGACAAAAGCAAGTGTACGTGTACAGAAGTTTGCTACATGCTAAACATTGAAATGCTACTTTTGTTTAGCTGATTAGGCTCCCTAAACTCATATTTACAGTAAACTAACACATAAGTCCATAAAGCAAACCTTGTTTTAGCTTCTGCCAAGGAAAATGCAAAGCAGCAGCAGAACAACTTTCAATTATTCTAGGCAAAGACTCACAGAACATTTGCAATTAGGGAGTCCAAGTCTTCCTAGGAACAAAATAGTTCCTCGATGCATTATTCTGAGTGTGAGTCCTACCTGTTTGAATCTCCTAAGAAATTCTAGCCCCCCCTCCCACACACACTTGTGACATTGTTGATAAAACTGAAATCTTTGATAGGACAGGGGAGTAACATATATAATGCACAGTTTTACAGAACTGATTTGGATGCTTGGGGACTGGAATTTTTTTATGCTAATGGATACTGCCAAGGAACACAATATAAAATGTTCAGCTCTTCAAGTAATGGCTGATCTTTAAAGTGGCAAAAGAGAAACCACCTCTGACAGTTATTGCCCGAATGGATTAATCTGATAAAAATAGCCCTGTTCATTTCCATAACATGCTTCTATACTCTAACTCTTTATGGGATAAAGAAATTTCTATGGTCAAACTTGGGCCAAGCCACACTCAGTAATGTGGGTCTTCAGCATGAACTTAAGTCTTGCAAGACATTGAAAGGGTTGTAACCAACACTTTCATTCAGACAGCACTAATTTAACAAAATACTGTAAGTGCAATGCAGACACTCAAGATTTCATTCAGATACTGTGTTCCTCTATACTTCATGGAGCACTAAATTGACTAAAACTCCATTTCTCTTATTGTATGTCAGTAATGCAGTCCATCCCTGTCCTCACATCCTCCTAGAAATTAACAAGTTTACAGCCAGGTGAGGAGGTTGGGGAGAATGTGGGCTAGGCAGGCATGGACTTTGCTCAGTTTGAAGCCCTCATGCATTCAGCTGAATACCTGAATAGAGCTCGATTTATACATTTGTTCTATATTTATAGAAGAAATATTTTATACCACAAAATAAATCCTGAGATTTCATTTCAATTTGATCTTAATGGTTTTAATTTAATTTGTAATTAGATGTTAATATAGTGTGTAATGAATATTATGAATGCAATCAATGCTTCATATATAAATGGTATGGATATGCAGATATGTATCTTTAACTTTATCCACAACTAAATAGGCTAATACTATTGTGAAGCCAGATAAATATATGTTTGTGCAATTAAGGAAAAGTAATCAAAAATCCAGCTGATAATAACTGAAGATTTTTTCTGCTCCCTTACTAACCTTGCAACACAGACATATGCACAGATACACTGCTTGTTGTAATTTAAACCTTCTAGCTACATAAAACTACTATGTAACTCAGGAAAATGTCTTTAGAATTTAACAAATAATTTATCCATGTGTATTATAATTTTGAAGTCTGAACAATTTTAAATGCAATTTGTAAATGTATACAAAACTATATTGTTTAAATTAGCTTTCTCCAGTTTGGTGTGTTTCAAAACTGTTGTATTGCTTGTCCTGCATTTTCCAGCAATCAAGGATGGAGGTTATAGGAGTTGCAAATTTGAAAGATGCAAATGGTGGTAGAGAGAGAGAGACTGGAAAATGATTTATAACTCAGTCTTTACATCTTGGTTAGATCTAGTCAAATGATTGTGCTAACCCTATATAGTATTACTGGAAATTATAATAGAAATCTCAATCTTCCCAAAGTTCTTTATGGTGAATTATGAGCAATGTATTTAAAGCACCATAAAATCATAACATGCTTTTTGTCAGAAATTGCACATGGTTAATACTTTTCTGTAGTTAGTACTACTGAATTTCTTTACAGGAATACTCTACTACGTGGAGAAGATTAAATATGATTATGGCTACTAAAAAATACGCCTGGATATAACTTCCCATGAATACTAAATAGTTTACACATAGCTTTGTATACATAATTAATTGCTTAAACTGTTACCTTCATAAGATGCATCCAGGTAAACTAGTATGCTATTTGTCTATCTTTAGGTAAAAGCTTAACTTCTGAAAGCACATGAATATTTAAGCTATAGTCATACCTTTTCTTTAATAACAACAACAGCAACAGCCATACATTATTAGGTCTGTGAAGTAGCTTATTACAAATAGACTCTCAAGCTGGACATAAAAAGCTACACTCTGGGAATTTTTTTCTCTCTTTTATTTTGAACAAGTGAAACAAAGTGGATATAATATTTAAAATGGACCAAACGTTGATGCTAAACTGTAATTATAGAGAAGATTAATGTATAATGTGGCATAACACTCTTTTTTACTGGTAGGATTGTATTCCTTGGAGTCCTGTTGCACATTTACTTGTATATAAAGTATGTTTAGGGTCTAGTCCAATGTAAGCAGCCCTGATAACACATTTGCATCCTAGATACTATGTATGTGAATGCTGCCACGTACATTTATTGGAACTGGGCCCTTAGGCTATATTAAAATATTGTATCCAATGTACTAATGTCTGCCAGATTCAGAAATCAGAGAACATGCCCAATGAGGAAAATTTTGTGCATTCTATAAAATGATCCAAATAAATAAATAAAGCTTTTAATCATGTTAATGCTTATAGTTTCCTTGCTAGAACTCTGGATGAAAATTGATTTATGACAGCAACAATTTCATAAAATTTAAACAGAAAGCAGTGTAGTAAGAGCTGTGTACTTGTATTTTTGTGGGTGATTAATTTATTAAACTGCCGAGAATGATTGCAGCTATTACATCAGTGCCATTTGCATTTTTATGTTAACTATAGAATGCCAATACTGTGGATATAAGTATGTTCCCTGTCTTAAGTCCCCAATTTAATGCTTAAATATTTCCCACTTATTATTTATTAATTCAATTTATATAGCCACCCACCTCACTATGGTGACTCAGGGTGACTAACAGCATTTACAATCAAAATACAAACAATGTAATCAATACATATAACAGCAACCATTAGAGCCTGATATCTCTAACTAACCAAAAAGAAAATCTTGGGGTCACTGTTGATAGTTCAGTGAATATGTCAACTCACTGTGTAGTAGCTGTGAACACTTAAAAATCTATACTAGGGATCATTATAAAATGGATTAAAAGTAAAACTGCCAACAATGTAGTACCCTTACATACTGTAGATCTATGGAACATCTGGAAAATTTAGTTGCTACATTTGAGAAGGGATATAATAGAGATGGAAAAAAATGCAGAAGAAGGCAACTAAAATAAATAGTGAGATCAAGCACCTTCCTTATGAGAAGTGGCTAGATGGTTTGGGGCTCCTCAGTTTAGAAAAAAGGCAGCGAGGGGGAACATGAATGACATGTATAATCATGCATGATATGGTGAAAGTACATGAACTGCATGAAGTTTTTTCCTTTCAAATGCTTAGGAGATTTAGAACAAACCAGAAACAAACAAACAAAAAGCATAGCAACCTATGAAATTCATTATCACAAGACATAGTGATGTCTGCTAACTTGGATGACTTTAAAAGCAGATGGGGTCAATGAATGAACTTATCTATCAAGGACTATAAGTCTTAATGAATAAATGCTCTTCTGGATTGTGGGCAGTCCAAATACCAACTGCAAGGGAACAATGGTGGGGAAAAAAGGGATGTCTCTACTGCAAATGAGCACCTCAGAGTAATCTGCTTGGCGATTGTGGAAAGATTACCAGATCTGGACAAACCACTGGATGACAAAGGACAAAGTTTCACAGCTAGCATTATAAGTTTTATTGGTGAGTAAATAAACTATCACTAAATCATTTACCTCTTTAAGAAAAGTTGCAGCAAAATCAAGCAAGGCTTATGGTGTTTCAAAAACTAACAAAAACACAGTTTGTGAACTAAGGAGTCAGTTTGTCAGAAGTTTATATTTTATTCTTAATTAGGAAGACTTTTAGTCTATATCAGTCTTCCCCATTTATTACCCCCCAGATTTTTTGACCTTTGGCTATGCTGGCTTGGCTTGACAGAGTTGGAATGCCAAACTTTCTCACCCTTGTTATATCCACCCACCCCATTTGGTCCCGCAGAAGGGTCATTTTGCTGACCCTACGAGTCAAGGAATTCCAGCTGGTGGGGTCTAGGAAGAGGGTATTTTCTGCTGTGGCCCCCATCCCGTGGAATATCTTGCCATCTGAGGTACGGGCTGCCCCCACTTTCCTGGCCTTCCGAAAAGGTGTAAAAACATGGCTATGCCAGATGGCCTGGAGGCCTGATGGGGCTCACATTGCTGGAATTGGCTGGTGGGATGATCAATACTGCTCCCCCCATCTTCTTGAATTGTATATTGGGTTTTTATATAAAATTATTACTTGTTATTTTAATTGTGGATGTTTATATTTTTATTGTTTTTATTGTCTTGGATTTTAATTGTAAGCCAACCAGAGTCACCTTCTGGCGGAGATGGGTGGCATATAAATTTAATAATGAATGAATAAATAAAAACTTAACAGGACATTGGGCTGTGCAAACTGTTCTCTACAACCATCTAATATGGATATATTTATTTTGCAAATTACTCACCCAGTCCCTTCAATCTAAGGCAAACAGGCAAAAATATTCTTATTCAGGAGACCTCATGAAATGCAAAGGATTTGAAAGAGGTGCTTTGCAGTGGTTATGCAGCTGTTTGCATAAAAATAATATATTTTCAAATCATTAAATCAGCTGCACAATTTTCAAGATTCACTGCTCCAGCTGTGTCTGCATCTGTGTATGTACACAACTGTTTCACTTAATGAGCTCTACTCTTGTTTCCCGAATATGGACATTCAATAATACAAATATTTCTGAATATAGTTAGAGAGTATAGGCAATAAATAGCCTTGCATTCTAAAGTGAATCTGGGAGCTTGCCTACATAGCCTTATGTTCACTGAGTTCATGTTCTTTCTTCATTAGTTTTTGGAATTTGTATAGGTACAACTTAATACAGTTAAACAGTTTTAAAGGATAACCCCACGTGGAGTACATTACAATGAGTTTCGTTCTATTGAAGAAAAACGAAATGGTAGAGCAGTTATGTAATAACAAACACTTTAAGTTTGGTGTTTGTAATGCTTCTTTTTTGGTTTAGCTTAATACTCTCCATGTAATTATCTTGTAGTAAGCACAAAAGGCATACAAGTTTTGCTTTCTTCAGGTACCATGTCCTGACTCCACTTCTGGGCACCACATTAACAACAAGGATGGCCAGAGCACTAAAAACTAAGCCTATGAAGACAGATTGAAGGAACCGGTTATGTTTAACCTTCAGAAGATTGAAGGGGAAGACGTAACAGAATTAATTATACAAATGACAGTTAATTTGTTTATTATATTCTACCTCTCTACTAAAAGCACATGGTGGTGGGTATAGTTATCTTTCCTGATTTTATTTTCAAACAACAGCCCTATGAGGAATGTTAGCCCAGAACAAAGGATTATTGTATTACAGCGTCAACCTTCAGCTTTGAATGAAGATTTAAATCTGCACCTCCTCAGTCCAAGATGAACAATTTATCTTTCATTTGTTCTTTGATAAACAAATAGATCAGGGTCTGGATGCAGTGTATGTAAGGCAGATTTTCTATAAATAGTACTTCCCATATTCTACTATTCTCTGGAAACTGTCCTGCACAGACTTTTGACTTTAGTTAGACAGCTGCTGGTTTACAACAATTTTAACCAAGTTTATTAGATTGTCTCATCCCTAGCTAAACTATGATCTAGGATTTGGCAATATAGCTTGCATAATCATGTTTTCATTTTCTTTTTATGTATACTTAGGTGGATTTGCATATGAAACCTAGAATTTCTGAATACTTATCGAGATATCATAGCCATCCCACTGGTGGTGGTGGTGGTTCTGGTGGTGGTGGTGGTGAGGAAGCGACATGCGTATAATGATGCCAGTTATGTATTTGGGGTATTTTGCATAAAAATGGTATAATTAAATAAGTTGCTTAATTTGCATCATGACACATGCAACATCAGTGCAATCTCATTGTGACTTTTACCAGACACTCAAGCAACACTGTTGAATAATAATTTTGTATGGAGTTTATTTGCCATATACACATAAATTTCTCATCACTCTTAATTTTTTAAAATCACATTTGAGTAAGGGAGGGGAAAAAAAAAAACCCTGGCAACCTAGCATGTTGCAAATGAATTACAAATACAGCATTGATTTAAGTGACCTTAGTTAATAGACTTCAATTTCTGCCTAAAGTATATGCTTTTCTGCATTGCATGAAATCACGTTCCCATATTACATATGTAAAATACATAAAACACATATGTAAAATCCCATTCTATTTTAATGAACATTCTATTTTAAGAGATACCCCTTCCCTCCATTAGTAATTAAAGCCTGAAGATAGGGGTTTGTGATGAGGACTTACTCTATAAGTCTCCAAACTATCTGTATAAATAATATCTCCATGCTCCAAGGGTCGAGAGGCATTCTTGCAAAATAAGGAATGGTGGGTGGCTGCAGGCCAGTTCTTTGTTCTGATCATGATCAGTAAGCTAGCAGACATCCTGGGGACCTAAGAAGTGGCTTCAGAAAGTGGGCAGTTTTTTTGGGTTTTTTTAATGCTGGGTATGGTTGTTTCTTTTGATGTGATCTCTATGTATACTTTTGGGAATGATATATAATGCAGTGGGTTGTTCTAACTGTGTGTTTCTCTGAATACTACCAGTTTGTCTTCTATGAAATTGGTACAGTGGTACCTCGGGATACGAACTTAATCCGTTCCGTGACTCTGGTTGCAACTC